>PISX010003145.1:0-144003 GCA_004024625.1 Mellivora capensis | reverse complement strand
AAACAGTCAACAAAACCAAAAGACAACTGACAGAATGGGAGAAGATATTTGCAAACGACATATCAGATAAAGGGCTAGTGTCCAAAATCTATAAAGAACTTATCAAAGTCAACACCCAAAGAACAAATAATCCAATCAAGAAATGGGCAGAGGACATGAACAGACATTTCTGCAAAGAAGACATCCAGATGGCCAACAGGCACATGAAAAAGTGCCCCACATCACTCGGCATCAGGGAAATACAAATCAAAACCATAATGAGATAGCACCTCACACCAGTCAGAATGGCTAAAATTAACAAGTCAGGAAATGACAGATGCTGGCGAGGATGTGGAGAAAGGGGAACCCTCCTACAATGTTGGTGGGAATGCAAGCTGGTGCAACCGCTCTGGAAAACAGCATGGAGATTCCTCAAAAAGTTGAAAATAGAACTACCCTATAACCCAGCAATTGCACTACTGGGTATTTACCCTAAAGATACAAACGTAGTGATCCAAAGGGGCATGTGCACCCGAATGTTTATAGCAGCAATGTCTACAATAGCCAAACTATGGAAAGAACCCAGATGTCCATCAACAGATGAATGGATAAAGAAGAGGTGGTATATATACACAATCGAATACTATGCAGCCATCAAAAGAAATGAAATCTTGCCATTTGCAATGACATGGATGGAACTAGAGGGTATCATGCTTAGTGAAATATGTCAATCGGAGAAAGACAACTATCATATGATCTCCCTGATATGAGGAAGTGGAGATGCAACATGGGGGTTGGGGGGTAGGAAAAGAAAAAAAGAAACAAGATGGGATTGGGAGGGAGACAAACCGTAAGGGACTCTTAATCTCACAAAACAAACTGAGGGGTGCTGGGGGGAGAGGGGTCGGGAGAGGGGGGTGGGGTAATGGACTTTGGGAAGGTATGTGCTGCGGTTCATGCTGTGAGGTGTGTAAACCTGGAGATTCACAGACATGTACCCCTGGGGATAAAAATACATTATATGTTTATAAAAAATAAAAAAAATTAAAAAAAGAAATCATTGCATATTCCACGTTATAAAATATATTAACTCACGTTCTTTAATAAGAATATTCAAGTTTAATTTTAGCAATGAATTCCTTAATTTCTCTGATGAGGGGATCAACTGTCATATTATTTAAATATAAAATTTTTTTAACTCTTATTGAAAAAAAAGCCTTCTTCCCCTCACTAATTTTACATTCCGCTTTTGTCCAAATACCAAAATCCAAACCCCATACAGGTCTATTTGAGGTACTTATTCTAAATGCACTTATCAACTTAGTGATAGATATACTAATATCACACTTAATTTATCTTAATAAACACAATTTCATGATGTATTTGGCTGATAAAGTCTTGCTTTTTTTCTTCAGATTTTTTTCAATAAGTTGGGCTTTTTAAAAAAAATTAGAATTATGTAACTAAGTTCCAAAATCTACTGGGTATATTATTGAAATTATATTGCATCTTGTTATCAATTTGACATTAATAACAAGTTTATAATCCTGACTTATCATTACTAAACTCTGTGTATCTCTGTGTAACTACCTTTAAAGTTGTTAATGTTATTTATTTAAGTTCTATACTTTCTGTACATACAAACCTTGACTATCTTGGGTTACAAACATAGATAACATATTTAGTGCTACTACTAGAAAATGTGTTTTTTATACTGTTTTTTAAGGTTTATTTATTTATTTAAGAGAGTGCCTGCTCAAGTGTGGACAGGGGCAGAGGGAGAATTACGTTCCATTATGTTCCCTCCATAATACTCACCACCAGGTTCACCCAACCCCCCCACTCCACTCCCCTCCAAAACCCTCAGTTTGTTTCTCAGAGTCCATAGTCTCTCATGGTTAGTCTCCTCCCCCAATTTCCCCCAACTCACTTCTCCTCTCCATCTCCCAATGTCCTCCGTGTTATTCCTTATGCGCCATGAGTAAGTGAAACCATATGATAACTGACTCTCTCTGCTTGACTTATTTCACTCAGCATCATTTCTTCCAGTCCCATCCATGTTGATACAAAAGTTGGGTATTCACCCTTTCTGATGGAGGCATAATACTCCATTGTATATATGGACCATATCTTCTTTATCCATTCGTCTATTGAAGGGCATATCTTGGTTCTTTCCACGTCTGGTGACTATGGCCATTGCTGCTATGAACGCTGGGGTACAGATGGCCCTTCTGTTCACTACGTCTGTATCTTTGGGGTAAACACCCAGTACTCCACTAATTTTTTTTATTTCATTTTTTAAAAATTTCCATCTATTTCAACACTTTTCTTGGGACTGGCTCTGCCAAATGTTTAGTATTTTTGAAGTGTTAACGTTTAAATATGTTATATCATTTAAAAGCTGCACAGTAAGGCAAGCAATTTTTGGAATTTTAAAAATTAACTGCATTACGCAGAGCATTACAAAGACTTTCTTTGGCCTTGAAGATAATGGTATTAAACACAGGTTAATTGGAATAATAATTTGTCTCTATATGTACTTGTCTCAAATGTACTTTCTTTCACCCAAAGATACCAAAGTGCATTATGAATATCCTAACTTCTACTTACCTTTCTTACGTCATTCCTTCATTTTTCTTTTTTAAATTTTTATTTTCTTATTTAATTGTTCAGAAGCCACAGAGATGGCAGATAAGATTATTATTGCCATCATTATTATTTTGAATTTAAGACAGGTTTTTTCCAACCACAAGTTACTCACTTTGAGTAAAGAAATTAATTAGAGTTCATTTCATCTGGTAGAAGCTATTATACTTTCCAGCACCTGGGAGGCTTAGATGGTTAAGCATCTGCCTTCAGCCCAGGTCATGATCCCAGGGTCTGGGTTGTGGGATCAAGTCTCACCTTGGACTCCCTGCTCAGCAAGGAGCATGCTTCTCCCTCTCTCACTTCGCCTACTTGTGCCTTCTCTCTCTGTGTCAAATAAATTTTTAAAAATCTTTAAAAAAAGAAGCTATAATACTTTCTATCTAAATAGCTATTAATCAGTATTTATAGATGTGATATAAATATCACGCAAACTATATAATAAACATCTTACAATTAAACGAGTAACAAGACAAAGTAAGATATTTATGCATATTGTCTTTTCCTTGAAAATCTTTTATACTTTCAAAATTATAACTTCAGCTTCTTTGCATGTATCAGGTTCCTAAAAGGGATGCTATAATAATAAGGCTCACGGAGCTTACAAGAAAAAAAAAGAAATCACTGAGTCCCTAAATCCTCCTCTCGGCCCTTCCCTGAACTATAAATAATAGACTTTATCTTTCAGATGTAATTTATGAGATTAATTCAGAAACCTAATCAAAATTCCTATTAGATTATTTGCATATAATAAATCATAACATTAATTTGTAGTATATAGGTCATATCTTTATGTTATCATATTTATATATACAAAAAAAACCCCACAAATGATTATTCTTTTTAAAGGATTCCACAGTTTAACTCTTGTCTACTGGAGCTCTTTGTCTATGTTTTTCTCCTTACTATTAGTATCATCAATAAAGAAACATCATTATAATATTCATATCTGAACAATTTAAAAGAAATATAATCTCTCCCTAAGAAGAGCACAATTATAAAAACAAAAGTAAATGAAAAGCTATTTCCCTGAAACTTGGTCCCATCATCCTCCAAGATGCAGATGATTTGGGAGGGAGAGAAATATAACAATTCTCTTTAGCTCTATCTAATGCAAAGTCAATGCCAAAGTTATAAAACCTCTGTTTCTACTAATCTAACATTTTCCCAGTGGATTATTCTATAAATTGGGTTGGCCTCAAATCACTTTCGGGGATAAATACAGAGGATTTATATTGGGTTTAGGGCAGATCTGGATATGCCTATGATTTATTAGGAAGATATAGTGTGCCTATAATAAACATTTTTTAATCTGAACATTTTGATTGTATAGTGAGAACTGTAACCATCTATACTCAGTTTACTCTCTATATCAATAACATTTTAATCTTTAGCTCTCTTTACTAATACCATTGTACAGTCTTCATCAATATGATTTTGCTATTCCAGGAAATTCTTGTCCAGCAAGATAAAAGTTATAAATAGCATTCCTGTTTGTTCCAGAGAGTTTCTGAATAACCCATCTGAATATATATAAGATTGTTCATTTTTCAGGAGATGACATGAAACAACTGTTTGCTTCTGAAATGAGTGCCTTGCTATTGTATCCACCAATTCTAAAATATTTTATCATGTTCCTTACTCAATCTAAATCCAATTCCTTCACTGAATTGAAGACAGATCCCCAAACCTTGTAAATATCCCCTATTGATACTGAAACTCCGTCAAGGTAGGACTCTACCTTACTGCAGCATTCCATGAACCCAGCTTTGACTTAGCAACATGTTGCCTTGGTGGTATTTCTCCAAAGGAGCATTTGACAAAAGATTGCTCTCTTACATTTTCTCTTATTATGTGTATAACGTATGTTTGAAGGTTAACAAAAACTTTAGATTTCAGGGTGATATTTCTCCTAAGACTCATGTCTACAGACAATGTCTGTAAATTATTATTAATTTTTTGTATAATAGTTTGACTTGTATGTTAAGCTTCAAGTCAGGAATTGTATTAGGCAGGGAATATTTTATTATCATATTATCTTCATATTTTAATGGAGAAGGCTGATCCTGAGCAATAGATATTTTTCTTCCCCCAAGGTCACAAATCAAGCAAATCAAGAAACAAGGACTTAAACCCAGGTGTTTGAACAACTGTATCAGTTGCCATCTATCTTGAACAGGTGGTCGGCTTTATTTCCATCTGTGGAATTAGTCACCCATGAAATTACTTTTGTCCATTTAAAACATTTAATCATCAAAAAGATAGGCTCATGTATTACACAGATAAAATATAAGAATTCTCTCTTTTAGATTAAAATGTCTGATCCAAGGACACCATGTCACTTCAGGGATCTGAAACTTCCTCAACTGACTTTACCACTTCATTACAAATTTTAAAATAAGAATAGTAAAACCATTCACTTTATTGATTTAATTTCCTATTTGAGGCGATTTTTATTTGTTGTTGACTTCCTCTTGATTGAAAATACATTGCAAAATAATGCTCAGCTCAATTAAGCATGACTATCATTTGTCCACAACAGGTCATATTGTTTAATATTTGCTAAAATTAACTTTTTAGGAAATCATTTCTAGTTAAGCCAAAAAATACCATCTTGTCAGAAAATAGCAAAAATCTTTATCTTAAATTATGAATTACAGCAGGATGCCTGGCACGTGTCATGAAAACTTACAGCAGTTAATTTTTGGTAATTGTTAAATGAAGGGTGAAGAAATCTGGTTTTAGCTCTTCATAATAGCAAGTCTATTTTTTAAATTATTAAAACCAATAAAATAAGGATTTATCTTGACAAGGCAAGATGAGATAATGAATTTGGCATATAGGTGGACCAACTATACTTGAGAAGGGGAAGAATTTTTAAAATGGATACTGTAATATTAATTTTTTTCTTTATATTGTGTGTGTCAAGAACATTCCTGCTTGTATTTTAATTTCTTAGCGTTGTGTAGTTACAAAGGCACTATCTGAGATTTGATGACAGCTTAAAATGTAGCTGCCCAGACTAGAAAATTGTTCAACTCAAGATATCTCTGGCAAATTAGTACACTATTAAGGCTGAGCTAATTAAAATGATTTATATTATTGAATGAGAGTAGAAGGAAATGACAATTCCTCTTACCTGTGGGGCAATGGGGCAATGAAAGAAACTGAAGATAAATTACAAGTCAGAAAAAGATATATTTAGTGACAATAGTCAGCAAGGTAAAAAGTCCCTTTAAAAATACCCCCCCAAAAAACTAATGAGGTAGGCTAATTGAACATAATAAAGAAAAATACCCAAGCATTTTTAAATGTTTCCTCTATTGAACGAAAATAAGAATACCTTGAAGAATTCCACTCTTTAAATGACATGCTCCTCGAGTTTGAACATTTCTTCAGTGTGTTCAGATTGTAAAGATGAAACAAATCTGAAGACAAAGAGTTGGGTTTTTTCTCCAGAATTTTCTCACTGTGGCTGTAGAGCATCACAACATATGAAGTAATATTTAGGCTAAGTTACATTCCAATTTTAAAATCGGCTTATGTACCTATTTTTCCCCAGTACAGCATTTTTCTCTACCTTCCAGAAAGAAGAGACGGCTCTTTTGTGGCTAATATAACAGACCTACTAATGAGCAGCACAGCTCATGCAAGGAGAGGGAAAAACACCACAAGATGGAGCTTGACAGGGAATGAGGATCCAAGGCTGAGGACCTACAAAACACAGCAGGAGAAATTTTGGGCTGATACTACAAATTAAAAAAAAAAAAAAAAGTGCCTGTGTTTGTCAGAGTTATTGGTTATAAGTGTTAAAAACTATCCTGATTATCTTAAACTAAAAAAAAATAAACTGACTGTACATAGCCCAGACTCCCAGAGTAGAGGTTGCCTCAAGAACCAATGTTGGGAAATAGGTTGGGAGGCAAGTAACCCTGGAAGGTCAAGAAACAGAAAGCTCTAGAACTATCTCACATGTGAAACAAAACATTTAAGCAATCCTATACAGACCTAAACAGACACACTGAGCTTATTTGTTAATGCAGTTTTCTCTCTCATGATGACTTATTACAATTCCTTCCTGCCAGGTCTGGTACACCTCTAATGCTTTCTTTTTCCAATGGCTACATAATATTCCACAGACCAAAATTTATTAATCTACTTCCTTCAGATGGGTATTCCTATCTTTTTGGCCTGTACTAAATTGATGTAATAAACATCTCTGTACATATGTCTTTATAAATTGGTTCTTTTACTTCTATGGGCTAGATACCCCAATAATGGAATCATTAGAATTAGTATTATATACATTTTAAATTTTCAGTATTGACTACCTTAGTTTCTGAAACTTGTAACACTTTATATGACTACCAATAATTTACAAAAATATAAAAATATGCTTTACCTAATTCCCTCCCCTCCTCCACCCCTCGAGCACTACTAGAACCTCCCTGGGTAAAGTAAACCCAAACGTTTTGTTTCTTATCACCTAGAGTTCCAGAGTCTGTGTCTTGACTGTACCAGGCACCAGACTCTTCTGTGCTAGGGACAGGAAGCATTTTTCTGTTTCAGCTTTCTTATTTTATAGCAGGCATTGAATCTCATCAATACCTATAATATATAACAAATGATGCAACAGATAGGAAGCTAATTTAAGTTCACCAATAGTGGGACGCCTGGGTGGCTCAGTTGGTTGGACGACTGCCTTTGGCTCAGGTCATGATCCTGGAGACCCGGGATCGAGTCCCGCATCGGGCTCCCAGCTCCACGGGGAGTCTGCTTCTCCCTCTGACCTTCTCCTCGCCCATGCTCTCTCACTGCCTCTCTCTCAAATAAATAAATAAAATCTTAAAAAAAAAAAAAAGTTCACCAATAGTGTCCAGCAATGCTCTATCTGTTTAGAAATTTCAAATTTCCTAGAAGTTAAAATGCTACGTACCTACACACAAACACCTCAGTCCAAAGAGGACTGCATTCCCTAGTGTAGGGAATGTCAGTCCTTGAATTTTGTACTGAGTAAATCTTTAAAAAGATTTTGAAGTAATGAAAATGTTCAGATACTGGGTATGGCATGATCTCAGATATTAGTAAAAGCTGAAGCCACTGTGATAGTTGTGCTATTAAAAATAGCAAAATTTAATGAACTGACCCAATGCTAGCACTACAGACACCATGATTAGAGAATTCTTCTGAGAGAAGTCCTATGTATTACAGGCTATGTAACAGCAGTCCTGGCCTCTGCCCTCTAGATGACAGCAGCAGTCCCTACAAAGTTGCTCCAGACTAAAATGTCTCCAGATACTGCAAACATCCCCTGGGGAGCAGAATTTTTCCCTAATGGAGTACTACTGCTTATTCTAAATAAAAAGAGAAGATTAGAGTTTGAAAATTTGCCCCATAAGGTTAACCTATCTCACAATGTGTCATATTTCAGTTATGAATATTGCTATATTTTGGGGTGGGGGTACAGCTTGTTAAGTGAAAATCTTACAGCAGTGTACTGCTCTTTAAACAGACAAGTGAAACAAACAGGTAATGATACTGCCTTGATTTTGTAAGGATTTTTATTTTCAACCATTTTCTTATTTCTTTCTCTGCAAGGTATTTGACAGGAAGATTCAGGTTTAAAGCATCATCACAAGCATGAATAATTTGAGCAGCTTTGGCTTGAAAGATGGCCAAATCTGAAGGATTTATAGTTACAAAATTCAGAAGAGTAGTAACTCTAGAGTCTATCGTCAGCAGAATTTTATTAAAACTTGGCAATGCATCTTGCCAAATACCTGAAGGTGTCCATTCTGTTGTAAGATGAAGACTCTAGGGACAGATATTTATACAATAAAAAGTTGATGAGGAAGGCTGGGTGTAAATGAGAATAGTTTATCCCATAGCTTATCATTTTATATTTAAAAGACCTGCAAAAACAAATTTTAGTGTATACACAACCACACACACACACACACACACACAATTAATCAACCAATAGTTATTTACTGAAGACCTCCAGTTCAGATCAGTATGATAGCTACTGTTCTTGAGGGGTGTTGGGGTAAGGGGCTCTAAGAAGATCTAAAATATCACATAATAGAATGTTTCCTAGTTACATATACAATGTCAAGGTGATGTCAATTGTGTCTAAAGATAATGTATATTGGCCTTTACCATTAACTGTCAAATGAATGTCATCCAAAATTCTGATAGGTGGCTGATCTAGACTCCTTTGCAATTTCTTTTAAGTAAATATTTAATTCTTAAAATTTTTTTCTTGTATGTAAATATTATTTAAGAAAATAAATGTGACCACTATATACGATCTATAATCACATTTACATATCAGAAATTTTAGTTTTGTTATCACTAAAGCATTTGACTTATCAAGTTTAAGTATTCCTTTATAATTATATTCTCCAACATAAATGCAATCAACTGGTAAATTTATAAATATATATGCATATCTGTTTGGTAAAATCATATATCTACATATGTAAAATATATATAATATTCATATGTTATACATATATTCACCTGATCTCCTGATTTCCTATATGTACATTAAATTGTTAATTGCATACAGCCAGGCTCTTAATAATACCACACTTTTAATGAATTCAGTTAAGCGAGTTTGCTCACATGCAAACTTAATATCTTTTGGATGTGAGATGTCTCTTCTTTGTTTTATTATCCAAATTTTTTATTAATATATGTGTTAAAATCTGTTTAATAGGGTCCTTGTTGGGAAGATTATTTCAGAATCTGTATTACATTATTCTGAACTTTTATACTTTTCCATTCAAACACATTGGATAAATTACTTAAGAATGATGAGGATAAAAATAAGACAAAATAATTATATAAAAGAAAATCAAATAACTGGGGAATAAGGTAATAAGTGAAAGACTGACTTCTATTAAAAACATCACTTGGTTTCTAGCCAGGAGCCCCCACCATATTCTTTCCTAACTTCTCATCAGATTTTATATAGAGATGATATACAAAATGAAAATCCATTACCAGCCTGAACTAAAACTAGTTAGAAATGTATCATCAAAGTTCAGCAGATTATAGTACACAGTCTACCTGTATTAAACACTATGTGAAATGGTCTGTCAAACTAGGAAGTATGGGCGCCTGGCTGGCTCAGTTGGTTAAGCATCTGCCTTTGGCTTAGGTTGTGATCTTGGGGTCCCAGGATTGAGCCCGGAATCTGGAGTCCCTAGGGCTCCCTGCTCAGCAGCTAGTCTGCTTCTCATTCACCCTGTCCCCCCGGCTCATGCGTGCTCTCTCTCTCAAATAAATAAGTAAAATCTTAAAAAAAAAAAATGAAAGAAACTAGAAAGTAGTCCATTCCACATCCCCCCCATCTACCACCTGGTTCAGAAACACAGTCTTAATGGAATTGTATAGCTCTGAAATTGATTCCTAGACAAAATGGCCTTTGGCCACCAGAAAGCCATCTTCCTTATCTCCTCACATGTGTAGCTTAGACAGTTGGATCAATATCTGGAAAACTGTAGGAAAGAATGTGTATGGGTCCATTTAGGACTGCCGATGTATCACAATCTGTGTAGTATAATTTTTACTATTGCCACAAGCCAGAAAAGAAGCATAATAAGAGTTTTGGCAGAGAATTAGTGACAATAATTATTGATTTATTTGTATGTCCAGAGTTAAGCAGTAGAAGTCTATATTTCAAACCAACAGAATTACATTAGGTCAAAGACTGCTACAGGAACTTGGAACTGGCATAAAGTCATTAAATATCTGCCTGTCATCTCTCTAGATCTAATAAAGCGATCTGATCAGTACTTACTAATCAGAATTGTGCCAAGAGCAATAATCAAAGCCTGTTTATAGGCAAAATTGATGCAGAGGGTTATCTTACTGAATGATGAAGAAACACCAAAAAAACCCTACCATTTTAAGGCTTACTAAAAATGAATACAGATTGAGAAAAAAGTCATGTCACCATACACTAACCAGAAGCAGATAACTAAAAATAATTTACCACAAAAATGAAAAGAGATTGTCTTAAAAAATTAAAAATAACCTAGGCGCCTGGGTGGCTCAGTGGGTTAAAGCCTCTGTCTTCGGCTCAGCTCATGATCCCAGGGTCCTGGGATCAAGCCCTGGCATCAGGCTCTCTGCTCGGCAGGGAGCCTGCTTCCCCCATTCTCTCTGCCTACTTGTCATCTGCCTACTTGTCTTCTGTCAAATAAATAAAATAAAATCTTTAAAAAAATTCAAAATAACCTAAATAATTTACTATAAAGAACAACAAATAAAAGACATGTGAAGGCATCACATTTGAAGAAAATCGCAAGTTGGAAATGAGAAAAAAAGTCATATAGGTGAAATGAAAAGATAAGAATAGCAAAGAAATTACAAACCTCAAAATCAAAATATAAAAATTTCTTTTCAACACAAATCAGGAGTAAATTATAACTAACATTTAGTAATTGAATCTTGACTTAAAGAAAGATTCATTTTTTATGATTTTCTCCAGAAAATGATCAGAGTGTCCTTGGTATGGTAATAACTACAAAACAAAACAAAAAAACACCTAAAATCATCATCCTCATCAGTAGTATTACTAAAAAACTTTCTTACAATTCCTGACTGTATCAACTAAAAAGGATTGTTCACATTCAAAGAAAAATAATAAAAGAATAATTATCTTGTCATACCTCAGTGTTTTCAAAAGCCATTATTACAAAGATAAATGCCTTTAGATATCTGGGCATTAGAAAAAGAAAATCATCAAGTGGCTCATAAAGAAAAGAAAAAAAACTCAGCTGGCATCAGACTGCTGATTATCACTCCATGTTGGGAAGTAGCAAAGCATCTGCAACAGATTCATGGAGGAAGACTGTTAGTGTACCAGTAAGTTTTCCATCAAGTGACGTTCTCTTTCAAGTATAAAATCAATAGAAGTGAATTTCCCAAATGGCAAAAATGTGCCCTGTGTGAAATAAATTCTCAAAGAAGTGAATTAACATGATACATATGACAATAAAACAATACTGGAGAAACTATGAAATAAAATTTATCGCAAAAATTCCTCTTTTACTCCATTACTTAGTCATGTCTTTAATATCCAAGCCAAAATGTTTAGAATATTTGACATTATGCTTATAAAAGACCCCTGTTCTCTTTATCTGCCCTCAAAGTAAATGCTCTTTCTAAGGTAAGTTATGCCCATTATCTACATGTGACCAAGCAGTCACATCTCTGGAAACAACCTGCAGAATTTTCCCTTTTTGTCAGTATACTGCTTAACATGCTGTTACAGTCTGTATTAGTCAGAGTTCTCCAGGAAAACAGAACCAATAGGATTTATGGAGAGAGAGACTTATTTTAAGGAATTGAATCACATGATTTGGGAGGCTGGCAAGTCTGAAGGTTGCACATGCTGGAAATTCTGCCAGCAGTCAGTACTGCAGTCTTGAGTCCAAGGCAGTCTGGAAGTTAAACTCCTCCTTCTTTTTGGGAGTCCCTCGGTCTTTTATGTTAAAACCTTCAACAGACTGGATGAGACCTACCCACATTATGGAGATGAATCAAATTTACTCAGAGTCTACTTATTTATATGTTAATCATGTCTAAAAAGTACTTTCGTAGCAACCTCTAAACTAGTGTTAGACCAAAAAATAGGTACCACAGGCTAGCCAAGATGACACATAAAATTAGCTATCACATAATTAAATGATTCATATGGTCAATGTAAGCTTGATAAAAGCAGACCCTGAGCTGGTTTGTTTTTAACACTCTTTACCCCCAAATTTACATATCTCACATAATATGCTATAAATAAATATGTGTTGGTTGACTGAATAGACAGAGGTTAAATAAATGTATTGTCAGAGTATTTTCATTATGCTGTAATAAATTCATGGTAGACAAATGAGGATGAGTCTCTGAATGTAATTATATTTTCAATGCAAAAATTTAAACTAGACAAAATTTTATTTTATTTTTATTTTTTTTTTTTATTTATTTATTTGAGAGAGAGGCAGTGAGAGAGCATGAGCGAGGAGAAGGTCAGAGGGAGAAGCAGACTCCCCGTGGAGCTGGGAGCCTGATGCGGGACTCGATCCGGGGTCTCCAGAACCATGACCTGAGCCGAAAGCAGTCGTCCAACCAACTGAGCCACCCAGGCGTCCCATAAACTAGACAAAATTTTAAAATCAAGCCTCCAGCTTTGCCCCTGTAAGCAACAGAAGTCGTATGACATGGGGTTTATTTTATATAAAGAAAATATACTCACACATACACAACACACACACAATTTCCCTACATTTCAATTTGTGATCATTCTCAAACATTCATCTTGAGCTATTGGCATTCTTTGGTAGGTTCCATTTTGATGGTAGTCTTGGAAACAAGTTTACTTTTGGTTTCCATGAATTACATTGAAGGAATAATGAAACTTGTGTAATATTTATCCCACAACTGTATTGAGTGCAGGAAGAACAGGAACTGGTTTAAGAAAGAAAGCTTTGTGGTTTTTGTTTTTTCTTTTGTTTTTGTTTTTCTTTTTTAAGATTTTATCTATTTATTTGACAGAGAGAGAGATCACAAGGAGGCAGAGCAGCAGGCAGAGAGAGAGGGGGAAGGAGACTCCCTGCTGAGCAGAAAGCCCTACGTAGGACTCAATCCCAGGTCCCTGAGATCATGACCCGAGCCAAAGGGAGATGCTTAACCCACAGAGCCACTCAGGCATCCCTTTTGTTTTTTTTTAAGTAGGCTCCATGCTGTGCATGGAGCCCAGTGCAGAGCTAAAACTCACAACATGAGATCCAGAACTGAATCAAGATCAAGAGTTGGACACTCTATCAACTGAGCCACCCAGGTGCCCAAGAGAAAGGAAAAATACTGATATGAATGTGGATACCTAGAATGTCTAGGAGCTTGACTGCTGGATCACATGGGAAGAGTATGCTCAGTTTTATAAGAAACTGCTAAACTCTTCTAAAACAATGTATGATTTTACATCCCCACCAAAAATGAATAAGAGATACCACTATTCTGTGATCTCTTTGGCAATTGATACCACAGTTTTTAGGATTTTAGCCATTCTAATAATTAGGTAGTGGTATCTCATTTTAATTTGCAACTCCCTAATTGCAAATGATGTTGAGAATCTTCTCTTATTCTAATTTTTCTATCTTCTTCAGTGAAGCATATATGCAGATATTTGCCCATTTTTTAGCTGAGGTTTTGTTTTCTTATTGTTCAGTTCTAAGAATGGTTCATACAATTTGGGCACAAGTCCTTTATTGGGCAAATGCTTTGCAAATACTTTCTCCCATTCTGTGGCTTCTCTTTTCATTCTCTTGCCTTACTAGAGAAGTTTTTCGTTTTTTGTTTTTTTAATTATTTATGTAACAGACAGAGATCACAGTAGGCAGAGAGGCAGGCAGAGAGAGGAGGAAGCAGACCGATGCAGGGCTCGATCCCAGGACCCTGGGATCATGACCTGAGCCGAAGGCAGAGGCTTTAACCCATTGAGCCACCCAGGTGCCCCTGTAAAGAAGTTTTTAATAAGGTCTCATTTATTAACTTTTGGGTACTGTATTTTCATGACAGATTTTAAAATTCAAGACCAAACCCAAGATCATACAGATTTCCTCATTTTTTATAGAAAGTCTATAGTTTTGCGTTTTACATTTAGATCTAGGATCCATTTTGAGTTCATTTTTGTGAAAGGCATAAGCTCTGTGTCTAGGTCCTTTTTTGCGTATGATTTCCAATTGTTCTACCACTATATGTTGGAAATACAATCCTGTATCTATAGCATTGCTTGTGTGCCTTTGTCAAAAACCAGTTCACTGTGTGTGTGCGTGTGTGTGTGTGGCTTTATTTCACGGTTCTCTATTCTGTTCCATCCATGCATGTATTCTCTCACCACTAAAATGGTATCTTGATTACAGCAGTTTTATAGTTAGACTTCAAATCTTCAAATCTTCCAGCTTTCTTCTTCTAATCAGTAATATACTAAGTGTAGGTCCTTTTTTAGAATAACTTATTGATATCTATGAAGTGTCTGAGATTTTGATTAGAATTGCAATGATGCCTGATGCCATTGAGTCAGAAAAATTGATTCCTTAACAATACTTGCAATATATGAACTTAGAACATATCCCATTTATATCTCATTTATTTCGTCAGTCTTTTACTGTTGTTTCTGCATACAGATCCTGCACATATTTTGTTTTATTTACAGCTGTGCTGTTACTATAAATGATACATAGCTTTTAATTTCAAAGCCAACTTGCATACATATTGCTGGTAAATAGGAAAGTGATTGGCTTTTGTATATTGATCTTCTATCCTATGATCCTAACAGTCATTGTTTCCAGGAGTTTTACTATAGAATCTTTGGAATTTTCTACATAACCAGTGATGTCATCAACTAACAAAGACAATTTTCTTTTTTCCAATCTGTTTACCTTTTGTTTTTCTTGTTTTATCGTGCTAGTTAGAACATGCAGTACAATGTTGAATACAAGTGCTAAAAGATAATTTCTGTGCCTTTTTCCCTGTCTTAGATGGAAATGTCTAGTCTTTCACTATCAAAAATGATGTTAACTGTAGATGATTTTACAGATATCCTTTATGAGGTTGAGAAAGTTCTCATCTATTTCAAGTATGTATATAATTTTTATCATAAATATGTGCTACATTTTGTCACATGTTTTTTGCCTGCATCAACTGGAATTATCGTATGACTTTTCTTCTCTAGATATGGTAGGTCACAGTAATTGATTTGAGTGCTGAACCAGCCTTACATATCCAGAATGAATCCCACCTGGGGTATATAATTCTCCTATATTATATATTATTGGATTCAGTACTATTTTTTTGTGATTTTGCATCTATGTTCATGAGGAATATTGGACTGTAGTTTTCTTGGAATTCTTTTTTTTTTTAAGATTTTATTTATTTATTTGACAGACAGAAATCACAAGTACGCAGAGAGGCAGGCAGAGAGAGAGGAGGAAGCAGGCTCGCCACTGAGCAGAGAGCCCCATGCGGGGCTCGATCCCAGGACCCTGAGATCACGACCTGAGCCGAAGGCAGAGGCTTTAACCCACTGAGCCACCCAGGAGCCCCTTCTTGGAATTCTTTATTTGGTTTTCGTTTAGGAAGTATTTCCTCTATTTTCTGGAAATGACTGTAGAAAATTCATATATTTTTTTGATAAATGGTAGAATTTATAAGTGAAATCACCTTTGTTTTATGAAACGATATTTACTAGTGGTTCAATTTCTTAAATAGATACAGCATATTGAGGCTATCTATTTCTTTTTGTGTGAGTTTGGTAGTTTGTCTTTAAAGGAATTGTTCTATTTCATATAGGGTATAAAACTTGGATATAGTTGTTCATAATATTCCTTTATTATCCTTTTAACATCCATGGGTTGCACAGTGATGGGCCCTCTTTCACTTCACTTTTTTTTTTCCTTTGGTTAACCTACCAAGAGAATGATAGATTTTATTTACTTTTCAACAGAATATCTTTTGGTTTCTTTATGTATGTCTGTTTTCTTGTTATTTATTTCCTGTTTTCAGTTTTATTGATTTCCTCTATAATTTTTACTATTTCTTTTCACTACCTGCTTTAGGCTTAATTTTCCCTACTTCATTAGAATTCTTAAAAAATCTTTATAGATTTGGATTATTAAGATATTGTAGGGAGGGGTGCCTGAGTGGCTCAGTGTTAAGCGTCTCTGCCTTTGGCTCAGGTCATGTTCCCAGGGTCCTAGGATCCAGTCCTACATTGGGCTCTCTGTTTGGGGGGAAGCCTGCTTCTCCCTCTCCCACTCCCCTGCTTGTGTTCCCTTTCTCACTGTGTCTCTCTCTGGCAAATAAATAAATAAAAATCTTTTTTTAAAAAGTTACTATAGGGAATAAAGATTAATTATATTGATTATGGAAGAGCTTATTTTCTCTCTTGAGGGAAAGTGTGTGATTTTTAAACTACTGAATTTCAAATTTTTCTGACTTCTATTTTGAAATTTTAACTAATGATATCAAATTCTTTTGCATACTTGATCTTTTTTGCCCAGCAGCTATAAAGCATTCTATACCTTTCTTCAAAAGGTAAAGATGAACATTTCCTTCCCATTGAATACGTATTGCTAAATAAATAAATAATTCTATCATTTCCTGACTGATCTATTTGTATATATCTGTCTCATTATTCAACTCTGTCTTCAACATTGCTGCCAAAGTTAGGTCTACAATGAATTTTTTACTGTGGAATGTCTTTCTAACCTCTGGTCTCTGCCATACAGAGATTGATATCAAGTATCTTGTTATTATGTTGATATGTTATTACATTTCTTTTTAATATGTACCAACTACTCCAGTGTTGCCTCCCACTGTTGTGCATCATATACTGTTCAGCTATAATGAATGAATCACAATGTATACACTTGACTTTCACTTTTTTGACATTTCACATGTAAGACCTGAGGTATAGATATCTCTTCTACCCTCTCTTCATCAGCTGGTTGAATTTCATCACTGAAGAATTACCTCAAATGTCCCCTTATTTGTAAAGTACTCCCTAATCACTTTCTTCTCTGGGAAAAGTACTCCCTTTTCCTGATATCCAAAATACTTGAAAAACATTGAAAAATGTTTACATCTCATAGGAAAGCAAGCTCTTGTTTTGTTTCTCCTCCTTAAAGTGATAACTTCATTTCTAAAGTACGAAGACTATGTGGCTAGTGATCATGGTACATATAATCACCTGTATTTAAAGTGGAATATTCCTTGAGTATTCATTCTTTCAACAGTGGCATTACTGCAATTTATAAAGGCCTAATACAAATGATGACACAGTTTTATTACATGGGATATAATTAAAAGCTCCAGAAAGGTTCTACTTTCCCTGAATCCTTCTAAATTCTTGATCAGAGTGAATGGAAAATCTATGTAAGTTACAAAACTATCCTTCAAGGATGGTACAGTAGTTCAAATTACATGGAAAGAGGGAGGGCATTGCTTAATTGTGCATTAATTGGAAATTACCACTATAGATTCTCTGAGATAGGATACAGGGAAGAGAAGTAAAAACAAGAACTCCTGCAAGTAAGTACACATATGGGGCACCAAGTATTTCTAGGTGATAAATGAAACAGTGAATCAGGGAGACAAAAGTTTACATGGTAATTTCATTGGTTATATCAGAAGAACCAAGACTGAGAAAGAAGAAAGAATAGATTTTTTTTTCTAATGGATTCTGATTCTTTTTTCTTTTAAGTACACATATGGATATAAAAAAGGGAAAACTTGGCCTAATATCATCAACATTCTCATTTCAAAGTATAAGAAAAATGTTCAAAGCATTTAGTTGTTTTCCTTTTTTTTAATAATAATGAAGTAACTCTTTTATTCAAATGAATTCTACACTTGACAACACAGCTCCTATTTCTAGTTATAAAACAAATGCAGAATTAGTGTGTGGTCATTTGTACCTCATTAGATTAGTCACTAATGCCTGTCCTTTAAATTAAAAGCCATATAATTACTGTTACCATTTAATGAAGTCACATAATATGTTAGTTATTCAATTAATATGCTTTCTGTTAAAATCACCAGGGGTTCAACATAAGGTATTCTGTCTCATTTATCGGAGAGAACACATGGTTTTAAATGGACAACTGTGGAGGTATGTAACTCAATGACCCTCTGTGTGGTCAATGAATTATTCATTGCAGTGGAAAAGATTACTTTAAATGGATATTAAATCCCATGGAAGGGACTAAGGTTTGCAAAATACTTCACAGATGAAATAAGACTTCCTATCATGTCACTGGCAGTGGCTGATTTACCAAGTGGCCTAAGAGATAAAAGTTGTCTCCATTAATTCAAGAACTCACTATAATGTAATTTCTGAAAGAAAAAAATAATCCTCTTCCTGTTTTTTGTATGTTTCTCATTACTCCTATCTAAACTCAGTTTCTGCATTTACAACATAAACCACACATTCTACAGTTATTAATAAAAGACCCCTTCTCCATTCCTTTATATTTTTATTACTCGATAAAACACTATCTTCCTTCAAAACATAGGTCACCCATTGCCTTCATGATAAAGATTTCCCCATGAATACAATCAGTTTCCTATCTTGTATATATAGATATGTTTTACATGTCTTAATGCATGACACATTGGAAGGGATAAATAAATGGTTGATAAAGGATTTTATCTACTTTTTCTGCCAATTTCATACTTATCATCTAAGGCATCACTTCTTTTTTTGTCTGCTCTTTGTGTCCACCCATTACAGTTCTATTAAATATATGAAGTTCTCTCTAATCATAAGTCTTGTAAGAGGTAGAATGATCTAAAGAAAGCAAATGGTTTTTGAAACAAAACAGCAGACTGAATAATTTGACTCTATCCCTACTTAACTCAGGAACCATGGTTTCCTTAGATTTTCCATCATTTATTGACCGATTGATCAATCTATCTCACTAGATATCCGTATCTATCTATTACCTATCTATCCATATCACTAGAATAGGTTTATAAGCATTCAGTATTTTAACTTTACCTTAGAATCACAACTCTCTTTCTGCAGAAATTAGGCTGAAAAAGCTACACATCCCCCAAGAATGGTAATTTTCCAGTAATTCAGTAATTTTAGGTGATCTTCCATCACAAAGGAATATAATGAAAAAGCAAGGATCTCTCAGAATATAAAGTCAGAAGCATTAGATAATAAATTAATGGAAACTCCCTTTCAGAAAACACAAATACAATCTAATCAAGGAAACTTCTTACCTAAGGTAAGGCTCACATACTGCCCACTAAAAATCAAGAATTACTAAGGAGCAGTTACCAACTTATGTCTCCTATCCCTTTTTATAGGAGTGCATGTTGGAGTCACCTATGCCTATTTTCACCATTGTGTATTTTGTATCTGGGGAGGAGATCATATACCTTCAAAGAATTTAAGTCTCTGGATCAAAAGAAGCCACATTTAAAATTGATATGAAGATTACATCATGTCTACACTAGATGGAATATTTATTTGGTGTTTTGAGGAAAGGATGATCACATTTGCTTACAAGAAGAATAGACTTAGGTGATTTCTAAACTGACCCTTGGAGTTAATGTATAATCATATGATTTTCTTGGATTGATAAAATGTGAACAAACATATGGGATTATACAGTATTCCTGTTTTTAATTTTTTGAGATCTTCCATACTGTTTTCTGTCAATAGTGAACAGGAAGTCCTTTTTTTCTCCACATCCAAGCCAACACTTATTTTATCTTGTCTTTTGATCCTAGATATTCTGACAGGTG
This sequence comes from Mellivora capensis, assembly GCA_004024625.1. Classification (NCBI taxonomy): domain Eukaryota; kingdom Metazoa; phylum Chordata; class Mammalia; order Carnivora; family Mustelidae; genus Mellivora; species Mellivora capensis. Next base: position 124,056 of record PISX010003145.1, on the reverse strand, counting down.
TAAGGTAATATCTCATTGTGGTTTGGATTTGCATTTCCCTGATTAGTAATGTGAAGCATCTTTTCATGCATCTGTTGGCTATCTCTATGTCTTCTTTGGAAAAGTGCCTATTCAGCTTCTCTGCCCATTATTTAATTGAATTATTTGCGGTTTTTTGGTGTTGAGTCATAGTTCCTTAGATATTTTGCATATTAACTTCCTATGAGATAAATCATTTGCAAATACCTTTTCCCATTCAGGAGGCTACCTTTTTTGTTTTTAATGATCATTTCCCTCATTGTGCAAAGGTTTTTTATTTTGATGTGGTCCCAACAGTTTATTTTTGCCTTTATTTTCCCTTGCCTTAGGAGACATCTAGAAAAAAATGTATTTATCCAAAGAAGGCAAAAACATCAATTCTAAAAGATAAATGCACCTCTATGTTTATAGGAGGATTACGTACAATAGTAAAGATACAGAAGCAGCCCAAGTGTGCATGGGCAGATAAAGGGATAAAGAAGATTTTATATATATGCATATATCTCAGTCACTTAAAAGGATGAGATCTTGCCATTTATGACAACATGGATGGACCTAGAGGGTATTTACTAAGTGAAAAATGTTGGAATATGATTTCACTTATATGTAGAATCTAAAAAACATAAATGAAAAACAGAGAACTGATGGTTGCCAAAGGGGAGAGAAGTAGGAAGATGGGTAAAATGCATAAAGGGGAGTGGGAGATACAAGCTTCCAGTTATTGAATTAATTAAGTCATGGAAATAATAGGTACAGCATAGGGAATACAGACAATGGTATTATAACAGCCCCGCATGGGGACAGATGGTAGCTACACTTATGGTGAGCACAACATGCAGAGTTCTTGAATTACTATGTTGTACATCTGAAACTAATGTAACATTGTGTATCAACTATATATCATCTATCTATCATGTCTGCTGATAGATATCTGTAGACATAAAGATAGATTGGATAGATATAAACAGATGTATTATGTTACTTCATTCAAATGCTTTAAAAGTTGGGATGCTATGTGTCTTACTCTCACTCTTGTGCTTACATTCTCTGTCTACTGCTATGGTAATTACAGAAGCACAAGTCAAGAGGAAATCCAAGTAGGCTGAATCCTTTATGGATTAAAATGAACAGAGCTAGAGGGCCAAGTGCTGTTCAACTTGTGGTTTGAGTGGGAAATACATTCTGTAGTATTGTGGCAGTAATATTTTGTGGTCATTTGCAACATAAGTTGGCTTACTGAGACAACCTCATATACTTTTACAACCTGATCCTACCTATCTCCCATCCTGTTTTCTTTTCTCTTTAGCACTTAACAACTTTATAACATATGAAGGATTATTTTTAATTAAAGTTTGCTTATTTGCTTCCCATTCTCCCTCTAACAGCAAGAAGAAATTGAACCAGAGGGTACACAGGCTATAAGGAAGTATTGGCATAAAGGGAAATATATAAAATATACCAGGAATCTGCATAACTACTGACTGTAAAATAAATTTATCTTTTCTTTTCTTTTTTTAATTTTTTTCCTCCAAAGAAAATAAAACTAAAGTTCAAGGCCAGTGGCGTCTAATAGACACACTGACAGATGCTAGACACATGTGACAATTTCAACTTAATTACAACTAAATAAGATTAAATTAGAATTCACTGCCTCAGTCGCACCACAATTCAAGTACTCAAGAGCCACATGGAGTCATTCAGTGTCAACTCTATGAGCCAGATTGAAGATACAGACCATCTCCATCATTTCAGGGCACTCTACTGGACAACATGGTTCATGATAACAATAGAAGAGAGGAGATAATGCTTGGTCAGGAGTTGAAGCAACTTCATCATAAGGAGGGTGGGGTGTTGTAAGTACTAAATACATTAGATTTCTACAAATATAATAGTTACTATAAAAATTGAGTCCTGGCTACCAAAAGAACAGAAATTACTTCCAAAGTGACAAGTCCTCTTAAAATCAGAAGCTTGAGAGAGATAGCATAAAACAGTGCTTAAAACTATAAACTCTACAGTTATGATGTCTAGATACCAGCTCAATAATCTTTGGAAATTATCTTTCTATGCCTTGACTTTTTGTATGTAAACTGTGATGACAATAGTACCTACATCATAGGTTCATGTGAGGATTAAATGAATAACTATATGCAAACTCTTAAAACTGAGAGCATCTTGATATCTGAAGAAGACTAAAAGTTGTATATAACATTGCAGTGGGATTACTAGATTTTTGGTAGCATTAAATGGTTAATTCACTTTCCTCTGACTTTGTCCAAGCAACCTTTTTACAATATGTGAATGGTGAGTTGGTGTGATTACTCATGGCCCCAGATGAAGAGAGGCCCCTATATTTATGAGGTCACCAGATGATTAGGTGCATTGGGCACATCTAAGTGAAGAATAAAGAAGACTTAGCATGCAACATTGCAGTATTACCCATAGGAAGAGTGAAACAGAGACATACTAAGAATTTTGTTCAATCTTCGCAGTTTTCCAGATTACCATAAACTGAAAATACCAATCAATCTATCTTTTGAGCCAGTTAAATGATTTTATGAATCTATTTTAAGAGTTTTAAATAATTATCTCTTTCATTTACTAAATACACAGGTGAATATTTCTGATTTAAAATGCATTGTAGTAAACACCTACAATGCCTTTATGTGAGCTTCTGATTCAAACCGATTTAGATTTGGAATAGAAACCTAGATGTTTGGATAAATATGCTGTTTTGCAGTTTTTATTTTAGTTATCAGAGAGACTGGTACATTTTCTGTAGAAATTTCATTGTGCCTAGAGCTACACTCATGCAGAAATTTATTTCATAGCTTATTTATATAGGGCATACCCTTAAAAATAAGCACTGCTATTAAAACTAAAATTCAGATTTGAAAGAAATGTAATGTCTTTGTGTAAAAATCCTTATTTCTGTCTGTTGAACATAGGGGATAAAAGAAAATAAGTAGCTAATAGTAGAATAAAATCACAACAGGGAATGTTGAATAGAGGCTGAATCTCCTCTGTAGAAAAAGTAGACAGCTTGAGGAAATACCTTATTTATCATCTCCTATTGACTACAAGAACATAAAAGCACACATAGTTTGTGATAATCACTCCTGCTTCCCACATATTTGGCTTACAAAGCACAATCATGGATGGCAAATATACCCAACAATATACGTTTATGTCATACACTACTTTCAAACATCTTTTAATAATGTGTCCATGTATGTAGAAGTCAATAATTTGAAATTGTGCATTTGTAAGCCCGGATTGATACTAAAATTTTATACTTCCAGAGATTCCCAACTGAATGAGTTTTGGAATAGAATTACTGAATTTTATCACCCAGAAGCTACTGAAGAAAGACTACAGCTACTGCAGAGGAAATGTAAAATGCTTGAAACTTCTGGATATTCTGAACTATATCTTTCCTGTCTATGATTGTCCATGAAGTACAAAAGAAAGACTAAACATTTATCAAGAATGATTCACAACACACACACACACACATACACACACACACTGATGTACCCTTATACACAACAGAACAACCAAAAATATCTATTATATTTCTAAGGAGAAGAAAGTTACTGGTTTTGATTATTCAAGTTACTTGTCTGCACAACACACAGTTGTTAATAGGAGTCCCTCTCTGTTATATAGTCCACTGATATAGACATAAGTCTGAAATAAACAACTTTGCTGTTAAAACATGTAATTATGTCTTATGGCTCAAAGTGAATTGACTTATTTCATATCCATACTATAATAATTTCTGGAAAATCAGACAAAGGTAAAAATATGGGGATAATAACACCATCAAATTACCTCAATGACCTAACAAGCATTCTGTTAAGTGCCTTTGTAGTGAACTTCAATTGTTAGTGAAAATATATTTAATTTAGTATTAAAATAGGAGTCCATCTGTTAGATTCTTCTGAGGAATAAGACTAGTTAAGGTATGATGCTCTTTGTGTCAATGTTGCCACAGCTCTGGGGATGCTAGACATTTAACAATTTTGATGATTATGAAGATGAAGACAATGATATATCAAATCATAAAAGCAAATTTTCAAAATACAAGAAAAACTATGTACATTTGTAAATGTCAAAAGGACAAAGTATTGCACATGTTTGCATTTGTGTAATCAAATAGTCATCAAATGTTCCACAAATCATCTAGTTTTCCATTTCTACCAGGTATCTTCAGGTTATATATGACTCAGTAAGAGAAAAAAAATCAGGAAAAGTATGTATTGTACTGCTAGAAAGAGAAGAATAAAATATAAGAGGAAAGGATTATATTTTGCAAGACCACATGTTAGAGGTAGTAAATAATGTGAGAAGTTTTAGAGATAATACATTACTGTAAATTCTTTTTTTCTGAATACCTGTAATAATAAAATAGAATCTAATAGAAAGCTAAGAAATGAAATAAAACAAGGTATTGGCTTCAATTAAAAAAAAAAGCTGAATAAACAAATACGCTCAAATGAGTAAAACTTACATAGTTATAGTTCTATAATCTAATAATTAGATATTCAGAAATTATTTCCATAAGAATTTTGAGAGAAAGAATGTATATTTGGAGGGAAGAGGATCAGTTACAAGAGCTAAGTACCTCGCATGAAATAACAGTGACATTGCTTACAAACACTGAAGTACGTACCATAAGCTGTCAAAAATATTGAAAGCCATACATGAGAATTTAGCTGCCAATTTCACTGCCTCCACGTCTACCCTCAATCTTTCTTTGTCCTATCATTCCAAAATAAGAATATAAACTTATCCATGTTGTCAATTGTGACTAGATTGGGAAGGAGTATGGAATTCCTACTCTGATTTTGTGCTTCTTACTCTTCTGCAAAAATTCTACAAAATACCTTAAAAAAGTAAAGACAAAAGAAAAAAAATGGAATTTGAGTGTGGTAAACAGTGTAAAAACTGCAAAAACATAAACACTGAATGAAAATTGTACCTTATTTTTAATAAAAATGAGTGTTTTTTAAGAAAATTTCATCAGGGGCGCCTGGGTGGCTCAGTGGGTTGAGCCGCTGCCTTCGGCTCAGGTCATGATCTCAGGGTCCTGGGATCCAGTCCCACATCCGGCTCTCTGCTCAGCAGGGAGCCTGCTTCCCTCTCACTCTCTCTGCCTGCCTCTCTGCCTACTTGTGGTCTCTCTCTGTCAAATAAATAAATAAAATCTTTCAAAAAATTTTCATCAAAGTGAGTTTGTGTGTGATTTAGAGAGGGGAAAGTGCCAACGAAAAGAACAAGGAGATGACTTAAGCCAATCCTTCGAGTTGAAAAGTTAATAGGATTGATGGATATAACTATCAACTCTAATAACTGGTAAAACTCAGAGAAAGAAGACTATCTGAAGCAGCAAAGTCTGTAAAGAGATGAGAATGGAACGGCATGGTTGTAGGAGAATGAGTGGGCGTGCTGCTCACTTGGCAAAATGGAAGGAATGGAGACACAATATACTTAAGGCTGTAGGTGGAATGGCAGGTTGTTGTCTAGAAATTAGGCTGATATCCTCTATTACTTTTCTGGGACGTATGTTTTGGAATAGTTTTCTACAATAAGGGAGGAACTTGGGATTATGAATGCCAAGAGAGGAGACAGAATCTGAAGACCCCGTGCAGGCACACCTGTGGCCATCCTATGCTCTGTGCTCTGTTATATCTCAAGAGTGTTACAGCTTATCTTGCATATGGATGTTCAGTAATGAATATGTAGAAGACCAAAACTCCTAAAGAAAAATAACTAAATCTGACTGTGTAAACCCTATGTTCTGTTGACAACACTTCTTTATTTCCTCCATGATATTTGTTTCTATCTTTATATAGGTCTTTCAAATGTTCTGAAAATTAGAAAGAAAGGCTTGGCATTGTGGATATGGAATGTGTACACAGCTGTCCAGGATCCTGTGTGTGAGAAAGACTAGAACTTGATAAAGTGTTCCGCTACTGCAGTCCTAAAATTCTTTAAAAGTGTTCTTGGTGGTTTTTTTTTTTTTTTTTTTGAACCACAGGTCCCACATTTTCATTTTGCACTGAGCCTATAAGTTATGTAGGCATTCATTATAAAGGGATCAAGAAGAAACAAGTTTCTTGGTGCCCTTGGGGTCTCTGTACGTTAAGCCTCCTATTCTTGATTGAGGCACTAGTCAAGATCTCAGGGTCATGAGATTGAGCCCTGGGTCAGTCTCCGCCCTCAGTGAGGAGTCCACTTGTCCCTCTCCCTCTGTTCCTCCCCTCTCCCAGTGCTCTCTCAAACAAATAAATAAAACCTTAAAAAAAAAGAAACAAGTTTCTTGCCATTAGAAGCTTCTTTCCTTATTATATAGTTTTTAAAAAAATACTATTTATATTAAATTGCTTAAAGATTTTTCTTTGTATACTATACCATTATCTTTCATTCTTGTTAACAAGAATAGAATGAGTACCATTATCATCAAATGTATTTTTCTCCATTATAATGATGTTATATAAATAGAGGTTAAGGTCCTTCACTTGAACAAAGAGCACAGATATACTTGGACAATGTTTGAAGATTTTTCATTTTTTTCTTCTCCCATCCCTTTCCCTTGCCCACCCAAAAGTTTGAATCTGTGTATCTGGACTTAAATTTTAACGTTTTGTTTCATGAGCCCTTTTGAGAAGGGGATTTAAGATAATGAGCATCTCCCTACATACGTCTGTACATGTATATGACTAGTATATACAGTTGGCAGATCATATGGTGAACACAAAACATGAATTCATATTCAAAAATTTCTAACCAGAAACATCCTTCTGATTAATAAGGATCTTCTGAAGGATCCTTATTCCTTCTGATTTATGTGTTCTGTCCTACACCATATTCACTCTAATTCTGTATTAAACTGAAAACAACTCATAAAATTATGCCTAATACAGAACTTAATGAGAGGGGGACAATTCAGGTTATAGAATTGTGTTTCAAGTTATGAATCACAATATGCTGACTCAAAATAAAAACTGACAAGCACCTAGTATCTATCCTTTCACATCTCTCTAGTCACTAACTTTTCACCACTTGTAAACAACTTCACTGTTGAATATAAATATTTCTCCCCAAGAAACCTGAAACTTGGAACTGCTACTGTCTTGTAAAATATATTTCTACAAAGAGAACAGATTTGGGGAGGGGACTAAATCCTTTCTGAGGAACTGCATTTTGTCACATGCAATGATTTATTCTGTCAGGAAAATAGATTCTATGAAGTACTATAAACCCCTTTGGCAAGAAAATTCATTTAGTCAAAAACTTTAATCTATCCTGGTGACAAAATTCTCTTTTTTAGTTTATTGCTTAAAAAATTGAGTTTTATAACTTCCATGCACTTTTGAAAAAAAAAATCTGCCATTTTATGATAATCTTACGGTGATCTTTGTCCACACAAAAGGAAATTGATCACTATGAAGGAAGTGAGATTTTGTGTCTTAAAAATGGGTGGTTAGTTTTGGGGTAAATATGCATCTTTCTCCAAAATACGTGAGCACAGTAATTTATTCCCTATAAAGTCTTCTTTAAGTCTGCAGATCTCAAAACAAGCACAATGTCCTGAAGTGGCATAATTGTCATTGAAGTTTCTTATGCTAAAATTAAGTCATCTAATTTCCCTAGAAAGAAAGAAAGAGAGAAAGGAAGGAAGAAAGAAAGAAAAGCTAGGTTCTTTGTCAAAGTCACTTCTGTCCTATATATCATAGTATTTTTATCCACAGAGTAACTTTCAAATGTCTTGGTCTGGGATTTTAAATTGGGTACAATATGTGAATCCTTTGGGGACTCCTGAGAGGATACTCACTTCACTACCTATCTCCAAGCTGTTTTAGCAAACTTGTTGCTCTTAACGTGGGGACTAAAATATATCTTAATATATTGTTTTCCTTTATAATTCTATGTTATTTTGTTTGAAGCATTTTAAAACACTGAGAATAAGAGTCTGCAGGTTTTACCAAACTACTAGAAGAATCTATTTTAAAAAATGATTAAGGACTAGAACTAAGGATTCTCTCTTTAGAATTACATGTATGACATGGCAGCTCTGCTTGTCCCTATACAGAGATCAAAGTCACTTACACATTGCATTGGGCTTATTTTTTCCCTTGGGCTAGTCAAGACCATACTTTTGATATTATAAATCTATTATTTCCTTTTGGGATTTACAGCAATGAGCCTCTTGATCTTCAGTATTAGTCTCCTAACTACCATCATAACTCCCATAACCCTAATAGCATACTCTATTTGCAGATGTGCCTTCTCCACTAAGGGAATTGTGAGATACCAGAAAAATACCAGCTCCAGACATTATTCCTGACTCCAAAGAAATTTCCTATGGCAGAGATAACTCATCATCTTTTTTGTAGACAGGGCTGTATTAGGACACACAAAGGATCAATTGTAAAAAGGAGCATCGTGTCTATAATTGTTTATTCGATAGAATCCAGGAAGAAAGCAGTAAATTTTCTATGGGCTTCTGGCCCATGGTTTAAAAATTGCAGACAGCAAAGCCACTCTAAACCCCACGTTAGTTGAACTTAATTGCCTAAGTCTACCATAATGGTCCATAGACTCTGCTAGAGCTAGGCTCAATGGCATCCCCTTCTCTGGTATGTTGGATCCTTACCTGAGAGGTGAAATAAAACACTGATATTTGCAACACCAGTCTGGGAAAATGCTCAGAAATTTTCTTCAAGATGAACTGATAGAGCTTCTTCCTCACCTATAACTTCCACATTTTTTAACACCAAAGGGAGGCTTCTGAGTTGACATTAAAACCATCTAAAGACATAGAAATGTGAAGCCCATTGCATGGTAATAATATACATACCACTTCTGATAGTTGGGCCTTGATCTAGCTGAAATTCTATCACTTAGCAAACCACAGAGGGACCATATACTTTTGTAACATTGACCTTCCAATACCATGTTTACCAATTTTTCCTTTGAGACAATTCATACTTGTCACCTATCTGTGACTATTATTAGATGAAGAGTTGCATTTACACTAAAGAAAGAGATTGATTTCTCTGGCACCTAGTTTTGTACGAAGTTTAATGTAATTTCAAGACTTTTGGGAGCATCTTTACCATAGTATTAAAAAAGAAATTCCAACATAAAGGGTTCTCAATTCTTTGCCCATACACCAAAAAGGCGGGGGGGGGGGGGAGGGTTGATTCTTTTGGAACTCACAACCTGATTGTGTCTCCATTTCCTTTGTAAACTGGGATAATAATACACCTAATAGTAGGGTTGTTCTAAGCATTAAATAATTAAATAAACATCTATACTAATTTAAAGGAGTGCCTGAAACAAATCAAGTGCTTTTAATTGTTGGTTTTGTTGTTTCTGAATTATTGTTGCTATTATATTGTTTGTTATTTATCCCCATTGATATGGGACATCCTGGACCAATATCATATATCCTAGATGTTATTAAACTAATTCTTCAGAACACTACAACCTTGTCCATATCAAGAAACCTGGCCATGGCCATCCTAATACACATGGTGTGACCTTTACCTTGGGCAATGCTCTGGCTATCCACCAACTTTGATTATGAGTACCTTGGGTGGCATTTTAGACACTTCGTATGGCCTACTGACTCTCATTGGGAACTACTCTCTAAATAATCCTTTTATAATTCTTGGTTTTGAGAAAAGTTTGAATATATCCTGCAGCATTCAGTCATGATAATAAATTTAGAAAGAATAATAGGAGAATCAAGGAAGAGATGAATCCTGTACTCATGTCAATTAAAGAAATATATATTTCTGTTATTTAACTACCATTGTTGATGTGTCCAAAAAAACCCATAGTTTATATTTCCATTTTTAAATTAAGCCTGGGATTTGTATTCTTTGAATAGTCTGTTTAAATTTATAAACATCTATTTCATGTTTTTGCATTCTCTCAATCTTACATATTCCTATATTTTCTGTCTTTGTAATATAGTCAGTATTGCTTACATTTTTTTTCTATGTCCATTAATTTGGAAGGCATTTTGTCCTTGTTTGCTGACACTAATGCTTAGAACTTTATATAATACACATGAATCTACATATTTATATTTATGCACTTAATTTATGAATCTGGTAATATATTTTATATCTTAAATATTTTAAATCTACCTTTCTAAAACAGTCAGACTTCAATAATGTCATATATTTGGACACTACATATGAAGAACAAATTACTGAATGCTCACATATCCATATTTTATGCTCACTCTCAGTATTATTTTTTTAACCCATTTATTCTGGTGCTTTGGCTTTGGTATATTATTGTCAAATAGTTATATAGTTACATAGTCAAATAATATAGTTATATTTTTTAATTAGGTATCTTACTGTACCATTATGATAACTATACCAAATAATTTTTTTGTTTTTTAATAAGAATCTCACAAATCAATATTATTTAAAATAAAGTCTAGGAGCACCTGTGTGGCTCAGTCTGTTAAGTGTCTGCCTTTGGCTCAGGTCATGATCCCAGGGTCCTGGGACCCAGCCCTGCATCAGGCTCTGCGGGGAGTCTGCTTCTCCATCTCCCTCCGCCTGTCATTCTCCCTGATTGTGCTTGTTCTATTTCTATGTCAAATAAATAAATAAAATCTTAAAAATCATACAAAATAAACTGAAGTCTATCTTTAGCTACATTAAATACACTGTGTTAACTATTTCATACAAAAGCTTCACCATTTGTTGATTTTTTTTGTTTCATTTTTCTTTATCTAGACTCTCTACAGAAGTAGTAGGAGTTACACATTTCAAAATTACTTGTGTCTCTGGTACTGGATAACTTAATTTTATGTAAAACAATTTGGTCAGATATATTTTGATACCTGACCTCTTTTTTTTATGTTTTTAATTTAAATTCAATTATCCAACATACAGTACATCTACAATTTCAGGTATACAGTTCAATAATTCATCAATTGCATATAATACCCAGTGCTCATCACATCACATGCCCTCCTTAAGGCCCATCACCCAGTTACCCCATCTCCCCACCCACCTCCCCTCTAGCGAACCCTCAGTTTGTTTCCCAGAGTCAAGAGTCTCTCATGGTTTGTCTCCTTAATTTCTTCCCATTCAGTTTTCCCTCCTTTCCCTTAGTATCCTCTGCACTGTTCCTTGTATTCCACATATGAGTGAAACCATTTGGTAATTGTCTTTCTTCAACTGTCTTATTTCACTTAGCATAGTCCCTTCCAATTCCATCCACATCAAATTAAATGGTAACTATTTATCCTTCTGATGGCTGAGTAATATTCCATAGTGTGTGTGTGTGTGTGTGTGTGTGTGTACACACACATCACATTATCCATTCATCTGTTGAAGGGCATCCTGGTCCTTCCAGATTGGCTATTGTGGACATTGCTGCTATGAACTTTGGGGTGTAGGTGACCCTTCATTTCACTACATCTGCATCTTTGAAGTAAATACCTAGTAGTACAATTGCTGGGTCGTAGAGTAGCTCTATTTTTAACTTAAGGAGCCTCCATACTGTTTTCCAGAGTGGCTCTACCAGCTTGCATTCCCACCGACAGTGTAGGAGGGTTCCCCTTTCTCCACATCCTCACCAACATTTGTTGTTTCTTGTCTTGTTTAGCAATTCTGACTGGTGTAAGGTGATATCTCATTGTGGTTTTGATCTGAATTTCCCTGATGCCAAGTGATGTGGGGCATCTTCTCCTGTGTGTTAGCCATTTGCATGTCTTCATTGGAGAAATGTCTGTTCATGTCTTCTGCCCAATTCTTGACTGGATTATTTGTTTATGGTGTGTTGAGTTTGAGAAGTTCTCTATAGAAATTGGGTACTAGCCCTTTATCTGCTGTGTCACTTGCAAATATCTTCTCCCATTCCATAGGTTGCCTTTTAGCTTTGTTGACTATTTCCTTTGCTGTGCAGAAGATTATTATCTTGATAAAGTCCCAATAGTTCATTTTTGCTTTTGTTTCCCTTGCCCTTAGAGACGTGTCCTGCAACAAGTTGCTGTGGCCGAGGTCGAAGAGGTTGCTGACTTTGTTCTCCTCTAATATTTTGATGGATTCCTGTTTCACATTTAGGTCTTTCATCCATTTTGGGGTCTATTTTTGTGTATGGTATAAGGAAATGGTCCAGGTTCATTCTTCTGCCTGTGGCTGTCCAATTTTCCCAACACCATTAGTTGAAGAGACTGGTTTTTTTTTCCATTAGATATTCTTTCTTGCTCTGTCAAAGATTAGTTGACCATAGAATTGAGGGTCCACTTCTGGGTTCTCTATTCTGTTCCACTGATCTACGCATCTTGTTTTTGTGAGAGTACCATGCTGTCTTGATGATGACAGCTTTGTAATATAGCTTGAAGTCAGACATTGTGATGCCCCCAGCTTCGGTTTCCTTTTTTAGGGTCTTTTCTGGTACCATATAAATTTAAGTACTATTCATTCCAGTTCTGTGAAAAAAGTTGATGGTATTTTGATAGGGATTGCACTGAATGTATAGACTGCTCTGGGTAGCACAGACATTTTAACAATATTTACTCTTCTGATCAATGAGCATGGAATGTTGTCCCGTTCTCTTTGTGTCTTCCTCAATTTCTTTCATTTAAGTGTTCTGTAGTTTTTAAAATACAGATCCTTTATCTCTTTGGTTAGTTTTATTCCTAGGTATCTTATAGTATTTGGTACAATTGTAAATGGGATCAATTCCTTAATTTCTCTTTCTTCTGTCTCATTGTGAGTGTATAATAAATGCAACTGATTTTTGTGCATTGATTTTATATCCTACAATGTTGCTGAATTCCTCTGTGAGTTTTAGCAATTTCAGGGTGGAGTCTTTTGTGTTTACCACATAAGTATCATGTCATCTTCAAAAAATGAGAATTTGACTTTTTCAATTTGAATGCCTTTTATTTCTTTTTGTTGTCTAATTATTAAGGATTTCTAGTACTATGTTGAATGACAGTCATAACAGTGGACAATTCTGCCATGTTCAAGACCTTAGGGGAAAAGCTCTCCATTTTTCCCCATTGAAAATGGTATTCACTGTGGACTTTTCATATATGGCTTTTATGATATTTTGGTACATTCCTTCTATCCCTACACTGTGGAGAGTTTTAATGAAGAAACAATGCTGTTTTTTGGTCAAATGCTTTTTCTGCATCAGTTGAGAGGATCATATGGTTCTTGTCCTTTTATTAATGTGATGTATCATGTTAACTGATTTATGAATGTTGAACCACCCTTGCACCCCACGAATAGATCCCACTTGGTCAGGGTGAATAATCCTTTTAATGTACTGTTGGATCCTACTGGCTAGTATCTTGGTGAGTATTTTGGCAACCGTGTTCATTGGGAATACTGGTCTGTAATTCTCCTTTTTGATGGGATCTTTGTCTGGCTTGAGGTTCAAGGTAATGCTGGCCTCATAGAACGAGTTTGGAAGTTTTCCTCCCATTTCTATTTTATGAAACAGCTTCAGCAGAATAGGTAATATTTCTTCTTTAAATGTTTGGTACAATTCCCCTGGGAAGCCATCTGGCCCTGGAATATTGGTTTTGGGAGGTTTTTGATTACTGCTTCAATTTCCTTGCTGGTTATGAGTCTGTTCAGATTTCTATTTCTTCCTGTCTCAGTTTTGGTAGTTAATAAATTTCTAGGAATGCATCCATTTCTTCCAGATTGCCTAATTCGGCACATAGTTGCTCATAATATTGTTCTTAAAATTGTTTGTATTTCCTTGGTGTTGAGACCTGAATTCTTGAAAGATACTCTGTTGTCAATTAATTGTGTAAAAGAATGAAAATTATCCTAATTTTCTCCTTATTTATAAAAATAACTTTTTTCTTATAAGTCCTTCTTAATTTAATTACATATAATACATTTCCATTCCAATTGTGGCTTATTAATTGTTCTAGGGAGAAGAGCAGCAATTTTGAGGCTGCTAATACACCTCTTCTTGTGTTTGAGAAAAATTCATATATTCATATATGTATATATGGGTTTTCTCCACAAGTGATTATTTTTCATCATTTTTCATCTGATAACAGAAACTTCAATATGAAAGATTTTTATCTCTGTCCTCCAGAGATATTACTTACCTTTTATTAGTAATGAGATTCCTAGTCATTTATTTATTAATCATTCCATTTAAGGACCACATTTTTGGTGTCACGTCTAAAAACTCTATATAGCTCTAGATCCTGAAGACTGTTTTTTCCTACAAGTTTTATAGTTTTATATTTTACATTTAAATCATGATTGATTTTTCAGTGGAGAAGGACAGAGAGCCCAGAAAAAAATACACAATTACACAGTCAAGTAATTTACAACAAAAGAAGCTAGAATGTGTAAAGGGAAAAAGACAGTCTCTTCAACACATGGCGTTGGGAAAACTAGACAATTAAATGCTAAAGAATGAAACTGGACTGCTTTCTTACACCATACACAAAAATAAACTCAAAATAGATTGAAGACTTAACTGTAAGATCTATAACCATAAAAATCCTAGAGCAGAGACCATAGGCAGTGATTTCTCCGACAATGGCCACAGCAACATTTTTCTAGATATGCCTTCTAAGGCAAGGGAAACAAAAGCAAAAATAAACTATTGGGACTACATCAAAATAAAAAGTTTCTGTACAACAAAGCAATCAGTCAACAAAACTAAAACAAAACCTATGGAATAGAAGAAGATATTTGCAGATGATAAGGGGTTAATATTCAAAATATATCTAATAAGGGGTTAATATTCAAAATATACAAAAAAGTTTACACAACTCAACACAAAAAAACTCCAAATAATCCAATTAAAAAGATGCATGAAAAGATGCTCATCATCACTCATCATCAGGGAAATGCAAATCAAAACCACAATAAGATCTCACTTTTAAACCGGTCAGAATGGCTAAAATCAAAAACACAAGAAACAAGTGTTATCAAGGATGTAGAGAAAAAGGAACCCCAGTGCATTGTTGGTGGGAGACCAAACTGGTAGAGTCACTGTGGAAAACAATATATAGGTTCCTCAAAATATTAAAAATAAAACTACCATATGATCCAGTAATAATTCCACTACTATATATCTTCCCAAAGTAAGCAAAAACACTAATTCAAAAAGATATATGTACCCCATTTTTAACTGCACCCCTTTATTTTCTTTCTTTTCTTTTAATTCCAATACTCCTACATTTATCGCTGCATTATTTACAATAGCCAAGATACGGAAGCAACCTTAGTCTCCATCAACAAATGAATGGATAAAGATGTGATGTACATATCACACACACACACACACACACACACACAGGAATATTATTCAGCCATACAAAATGATATCTTGCCATTTGTAACAACATGGATGCATGTAGATGGTATAATGCTAAATGAAATAAGTCAGTCAGAGAAAAACAAATAACATGATTTCACACATATGTGGAAAAAAAGAGACAAAAAAGGTTCTTAAATATAGAGAACTGGTGGTTATATGGCTATACTATAGCTATATAAGTCTTGAATGTGGTAGATGATACCTTATACTTTATTCTTCTATTCCAAAATTATTTTAGATATTCTAGTGTTTTTGCCTTTACATGTAAATTATAGAACATACTTGTCTATTTCTATAGATTGCATTGATGGTTTTAAAATACTGAGTGATCCTTGCAACCCTGAAATAAACCCCAGTTGGTCATGGTACATAATTATTTCTATATATTACTGAATGTGATTTGCCAATATTTTATTAAGGTTTTTTATATCTACATTATCGAAACTGGTCTGTAGTTCTCTTTTTTAAATCATTTCTTTCTCTGGTTTAGGTATCAGTTAAATATACCGGGGAGTATTCTCTTCTATTTTCTGGGACAGATAAGGAAGACTTTATGTTGAGTCTATCAAATATGTGCTGTAATTCTCCAGTAAAACCATTCAGGCCTTGAGATTTCCTTTTTATGATACTTTTCTTTATTCCAAAGTCTATTTTATCTGATATTAATACACTGAGTCTTGCTTTCCTTTGTCCTTTCCTTTTTCTCCAACTTTTTACTGAAAACCTATGTATATCATTATATTTGAATTGAGGCTCTTGTAAACAAACCTATACTTGGCTAATTTTTTCTTGTTTTGTTTCTATTCTGACAGTCTCTTTTAATTGGTGTATTCTGACTATCTACATATAATGTAATTATTAGTATGGCAGGGAATCTGTCATTTAATTTTTTGTTATTGTTTCTGCTTATTCTTTTCCTTTTTTCTTTTTTTTTTCCTGCTTGTTCTTTTTCATTTTTTTCTCCCATCTCCCTATAGATTACTTGGACATTTTTATAATTCAATATTGGTTTATCTATAATCTAATTCAGTGTTATCCATACACAGCACTTCATAGTAATTGCTCTAGGAATTTATTATACACAAATAGCTTATGATTCTATTGATGTTAAGATTTTACCAGTTTAAGGGAAGTGCAGAAAACTTACTTCCTTTTCTGTCCCTTACCCCCTTTCCATAATATATTTTTTACAAATGTTTCCTCTTTATATGTGGAGAACCACAGTAGACAATCTTAAAATTTTTGCTTCAACCTTGTAATCCAGGGAGTACAGTGGTTAACTAAATGTTCTTGAATTAAATAACCTACTTTGGAGTCCTGGCTATACCACCTATTATTTTCATGGCATTAGAGATATAACTTAACCTCTCTGCTCTTCAGCTTTCTCAAGTGTAAAAGAAATACAGTATTACAACCTACTTCATCATGTTGCTGCAAAGATAATGATATACATGAACAGCTACCACAATGCCTGACATATGTAAGGGTTCAATAAATATTTGCTCTTCTCCTTCTGTTGATGTGTTGTTTCAAAGGACCATTTCTTCCCCTTTAGCTGGAAAAAGAGATCCTCACATGGTTATCTACATGACATGGAAATGGATTAATGGAACCAATGTGGGGCTCCAGAACTTTAATGTTTCATATGAAATAACAGGGCAATGTTCATAATATATGATGGAAAATTGGTGCCTGTCACGGATGAGTAGCATGGAGGAGGAAGCTGATCCAGAACAGTGCTTCATCACCTGAAACAGTCTTTGTAGACAGGAGATCTTCATTGAGTCTCTGTTGATTAAACTAATAGAAATCACAGATGAAACAGGAGAGTAAATTATTCCACTGTATTCATTTCCTGTAGCTGCTATAACAATTTATTACAAACTTAGTGACTTAAATAATACGAATGTATTGGCTGATAGTTCTGAGGACTAGAAGTCTTAAAATGGCACTCACTGGGCTAGAATCAAGGTGCCAGCTGGGCTATATTTCTATCTAGGCTCAAGGAATAAATCCATTTCTTTACATTTTCCAGTCTGTAGATACTACCCCTATTCCTTAGATTATAGCTCTTATCCTGAATCTTCAAAGCCAGCAACAGTGGGTTGGGTCTGTCTCACATCACATCCTCCTGACTCCTCTACTGTTCCCACCTTCCACTTTTAAAGAACCCTGTGATTACACTGCACCTACTCACATATGCCAGGATGATTTTCTCATTTCCAGGTCAGCTGATTAGCAACCGTAATTCTTTCTATAACCTTAATTCTTCTTTGCCATATAACTTAGCATAACTGTGAAACAGTTTCTGGGCACTAGAGCAGGACATCTTTGGGATACCATTAGTTTACCTGCCTGTTCACTGCCCCAGGGAATTACCGTTGGATGGGCAAGGCTACTATAATTATACCCTAATCTTACAAATTTAGTTTTTCTCTGAATTACCTTATATAATTTTTTTTAATTTTTTATAAACATATAAAGTATTTTTATCCCCAGGGGTACATGTCTGTGAATCGCCAGGTTTACACACTTCACAGCACTAATCATAGCACATACCCTCCCCAATGTCCATTACCCCACCCCCCTTTCCCGACCCCCCGACCCCCAGCAACCCTCAGTTTGTTACTGAATTACCTTATAAACAACTGTTTCTTGTGGGAGCAAAAAGGCACATATTGTGATCCAATTTCAAAACAGTTTAAGGAAAAGAGAGTGGAATTTTTTATTATCTTTTCATATAGTTCCTGATGAGCAAACTGATCAGACTGTAAAATGATAGTCATTATCAAACTAATCAGGGCATTCAGGAAATCACTGACCTACCCTGCAGTCTTAGGCAAGTCAACTGACACTTCTGAGCCAGTTTTCACATCTGCAGAAGAATAACAAGTCCTGCCTTACAAAATCGCAGTTCCCTCCTATGCATTTATGGGGAGAAATCTCAAAGTATGAAAAGATCAATGCAAATACACAGCTGTATAATTAATATTGGCACCTTGTGTTCTTATGGATAAAGATGTGAGGGCCGGGCACCTGGGTGGCTCAGTGGATTAGGCTGCTGCCTTCGGCTCAGGTCATGATCTCAGGGTCCTGGGATCGAGTCCCACATCGGGCTCTCTGCTCGGCAGGGAGCCTGCTTCCCTCTCTCTCTCTCTGCCTGCCTCTCTGTCTACTGTGATCTCTCTCTGTCAAATAAATAAATAAAATCTTTAAAAAAAAAAAAAAAAAAAAAAAAAGATGTGAGGGGGTGGTTCTTTAATACTCTGTCAGTCATATTGCCAGAGAATGACAGCAAAGGATGCTTTTATTTCAAATTGACTCCAGTTTACTTTAGAGCTAGCAAAATCTTTATTGTATACAGTCCTCCCACACATTCAGCAGATTCAGGTAATGTTGTGGGCTGAACTGTATGCCCTCAATATTCATATATTAAAGTCCTAACCACCAACACCTCAGAAAGTTACCTTGCTTGGAGACAGGGTCTTTGAAGAGGTAATTTAGTTAAAATGAGGCCCATTACAGTTGACCTTAATTCAATATGAATGGTGTCCTGATAAGAAGAGGAAATTTGGACACAATCACTTACAGCAGGAAAACTATGAGAAAACAGCCATCTGTGAGCCTGGAACAGATCCTTCACTCATGGCCTTCAGAAGAAACACGCCTTGCTAATACTTTGGTCTGAGATTTCTACCCTCAAAAATGGTGAGAAAGTAACTATCTATGGTTTAAATTACCTACTCTACTGTACCTTATCACAGCAATCTTAGGAAACTAATACAGATATTATCAAGGAGGCTGTGGTAGATTTGCACCTGCATAGGACAGTGAGCCCTGCATTTATTGATGATTATTTCCCTCATGTACCAGACAAAGTAGTGGTGCTCCAACAGTGGTTAATTTCACATAAGTATATTTATTTCATGTAAGTATGCTGTAGTAAGTATTGTGGGGATATTGATTATACTCATAACCAGCTTCTACTTTGAAGAGGCTTACAATTTAGTATATTGAATCAATGTATTTTTCTCTCTTGCCTTTATCTCAAAATGAAATATGAGAGCTTTCTATTATAGATAGCATCAAATAGTCATTGTTCACTGAAAGGTTACACTCATCATCAACACTAATGGCATCCAGGACACTGAGGAGGGGATGGTTGGTATCACTTCCTGCCACTTATTTCCCTCCGAATATGACAATTAAAATTATTTCTTTTTTTTTAAGATTTTACTTATTCATTTGACAGAGAGAGACACACCAAGAGAAGGAACACAAGCAGGGGGAGTAGGAAAGGCTTCCCGCTAAGCAGAGAGCCTGATGCAGGGCTCGATCCCAGGACACTGGGATCATGACCTAAGCCAAAGGCAGATGCTTAACTGAGACACCCAGGCGCCCCTGAAGTTATTTCTAAAGGAGCTCTATCAATAGCTTCCCAGTTTACATTGATCTTCCCTATTAATGCCTTCTTGGAAGCATTATTTGTGAAGGACACTTTGTTTAAAAAGTATCCACTATCCAACCGGAGCAACTGTTTCTATTTTGGCATATATTAAGTATATCTTCATAAGTTATATCTTAAATATATGTAATATAATGTATATTAAAGAAATACACTCATTAGCTGGGAAGTGACACTTTTATTTATTTATTTATTTATTTGGAAGTGATATTTTTAAAATTTTAATCCAGAGAGAAGAGATTTTTCCTTTTTAAGTGTTTGGTGGTAAAGGAACTCTACCCTAAATCAGAATATAATAAGTGCCAAGGAGAGGCAAAGTAAGTTTCAGAAAGTGATGAAGTAAGAAGCAATTTAACAATTTCAGTAGAGATGATTGGGGAGACCTTAATGGGGATGGAGGGGTTAGAACTATAATGAAAACTTACAAAATGAATTGGATTCATTTTTTAGGATGTTTTAGGATTTGGGTGAACTTAAAATAATAAAATACAAGAATCTAGTTAATCAAAATAGTACATGTTAGGATAAAATTCAGAGCTAATAATTATTCTCTTTTCAGCCATAAAAAACTCATAAAGTGTCCATACAAAGGTGATACGAATATTTATAGCAACATTATTCATAATAGCCAAAAAGTGATGTGTTATCCACTAAATGATGAATGGATAAATACAATGTGGTCTGTTCACACGATAGAGTGTTTTTCAGCAATGAAAGGGAATTTTGTACTGATATGTGCTATAACATGAATGAACCTTGAAAACAATGTCCTAAGTAAAAGAATCCAGTCACAACAGACCACATATTACATGACCCTATAGAAATATTAAGCACCCAGAATAGGCAAATCCATGGGGAGATAGAAAGTAGATTATTGGCTGCCAGGATCTGGGGGAAGGGAAGACTTGAGATCATGGCTAAGGGATATAGGATTTGGCTTGAGGGTAACAGAAATTTTGTAAAAGTGATTATGGTAAGGAATGTACAAGTCTGTGAATATATTAAAATCCATTTAATTGTATACTTCAAATGAGTGAATTATAAATAATGCATATTCTGTGAGCAACAAATGGTTTTAGGTGACTGAGAAATGTTAACTCTTTTGAACTTGATTACAACACTATGATACATATAGTCCTATTATCCCTTTACACATACATAAACACACACACACACACACACACACACAAATACACTGATACACAGAAGGTTTCTCACTGGCCACACATTAGGAAGTGATGAAATCTGCAGTTGAACCCAGGCAGTCAGCATACAGATTCCATGCTTTTCATTTTTACATTATGCTGCTTCTATCACGCAATAATATTATTTACTTATTTCTATAACAGCGAGAACCATCTGGCTACTCAACATCATGTGAAAAATAGCAACTGGATGTGCGTTTTGTTGTTTAGAAGGTACAATAGCATTATGCATACCAGGCCTTGCTTTGGTCACAGTGCAAACCCAAAGGAGCTGTAACATGGAGACTAAAACATTGCTTTCCCACCACTGCATGTTCCTCTTTTAATCAGAGTTTACTGTGTGCATCAATGACTTGAAACCAACAACAATAAGCAATCACGCCTGCAACTGTCATCTCCTGGGCTTGCCTGCTCAAAGCTGCGGTTTCTTTCTGTTGACACACTGCTTAGCGGCTGGCAGGACAAGTTGTTTTCTCACTGAAACTCCACTAAAACACTACTGATTTCTTCTGAATGGCTAAAAAAAGAGTCACTATCTTGTTACCTCCCTTGCATTGGCCTTGGGACTGTCATTTTCCAACGTCAGCATAATACAACTAAAAATACCTACCTTACACGTTAAAAAAAAGGGAAAAACACTAACATTGCTTCTTTTCTCTTTTATGATTTTTAACCCAGTGAATGCAAGGAAATAAGTGGTTTTTCTCTTGGGTGCATTTCTTAATGATGAGTTATTCAACTGCTTCATAAAGTCCTTCTCAGCTAGAGAAATTTCAGTTCTGGCTAAAGAGGAAAACATTCTACTGAAATATAAGTGGAAAACTTCAGAAAGTCAGTGACAGTCACAGTAAATATTTCTACCTTATACTTTCACTTCTCTTTTCCTTCCTGCCTTTTTTGAACATGATAAAGTAAGTCCTTTAACCTTCCATAGAGATATCTATTTATCTCAAGGGAAGAACAAAATGTGAACGGTCACAATTGAACACAGTCATTTTATACCAAAAGTCATGGTTATCGTGGAAGGGATCTGTACATCGTAGTGACGATATTATGAGTGTTTTCCTCCCTGAGAGACTACTCAGCAAGATGTCTCTATAATGAGATCTGCAATCCAACATCAGTTATCTTAGATGCCAACTGAAGAGCAGGAATAGGATATAGAAAAGAAAAAGAGGAGAAAAAGCAGCTAGTGAAATGATTCCCCCACTATCACTGCAGATGCCATTTATTGTAACTTTCTGCTGGGCCCCCTCCTTAGCACACCTGTGCACAATCTTGTATATTCCCTACAGAAACACTGTAAGATGTATTTTATTAACTTCATTTTATAGATGAGAACACCCATGGTCGGAGAATTTAAGGAACTTGCTTTGAATTGCTCTGAAAGTATGTAATATATGATAAACTGAACCTAGATCTATCAAATTTAAAACCTGTAACCTTTAAACACTGTGATATAATCCATGACCCTTCTCTGCTCAGTTTCTCTATTCCTAAATTCTAAGCACTGGTCACTTACTGACATTTAAGGTAAGCTTACTCACTGAACAACCAACTAATGAACAAATGAAAACAAGAGGCCTCCTAAACTCAGAGCAGTGATAGGTTAAAAAATTTAAAAAGGCATTTGCTAGAGGGAATATGCAATTTTTAGATATAGCCCACTATTTCAGAGCACAGCAGTAGGCGGATGTATGTAACATAGAGGTTTTCTAGGAAAAATAGGGAACTTGACCCAATGTAACCAAGTATTTCTTCAGAATTTTTCTCAGTACAGCTCTCTTGACAGAAATTAACAATTGTTCAGATTAACACATGACTTGAACATTGTCTTCCTTATAGAGGTAATTCTGTAATGATGAATCACAGTAACTACTAATCTAAAGCCTATTACCTACTCCTTGAGGTAGTAGGGGAAGAAAACTGAGTCATGAGCATAGTTTGTTTGTTTTCATTTCCCTGTTCAAGACTGAATAAAAGAGGGTTTTATCTATCTGACATGACACTTTTTTTCTATTATCAGGTCAGAAATCAATAAATAGTAAAAGGATACAAAGCGAATTTTGTCTAACACATATCACTGGCCATATTTTAAGTATACTTTGTGACATTACTATTGTAATTTTCAGACAATACTGAAATACATATTTGAAACTAATAACAGCAAATAAATATGTATTTATTTAAACACGTTTTCACATACTGGGGACTTAAAAATCAATATATCATCATAAAATTTTGATGAAAAATCTAGTGAGAATGAGATTATAATTCAGAAAAAAAATAATAGGCAATGAAAGTATTCGGGTCTACAAAATAAGACAAAACAAAAATGAAATCGTAATACTGTTAATAAACAGAACTAGCAAGAAGCATCATACTATAGATAGTCAAAATAACAAATAATGATGAAGGGACGAAGGGATATAAAAGGATATAAAGTTGTACAAAACATTTTGAATGCTTATATATATCATAACTATAAGAAGTTTCTTTATTGAATTTAGATTTTAAAAATTCTCAACAAAATAACATCAAATCAAATTCAACATATACCATGACCATGTAGAATTTATTCCAGGTATGCAAGGTTCACTCAATATTCAAAAACCAATTAATGTCATTCCCCCATACCAAGAACTAAGGAAGAAAAGTCACATGGGAATATCAACAGAGAAAAATATTTGACAAAAATCCAATACTCGTTCACGATAAAATGTCTCTGGAAATATGGGGGAACCTCCTAAACTTGACAGAGAACAGCTTAAAAAAGCCTATAAGCTAACATCGTACCTAATGAAGAGAAACAAAAATTCCCTACTAAGATTGGGGACAAGATAGGAATATCTCTTCTCGCCACCCCATTCAACAATGCATTGTAAACCCTCTTCGTAAAATAAGAAAAGGCAACAAAATATATAGAGAGAGATTTAGAATAAAAAAAAATTAAACCATCTTAATGCCTTTGTTCACAGATGATGTCCATGAATAGCATGAAAGTCTAAATAAAAGATCTCAGAGACCTGTAATAAATGATTACAGCATGGTTACAGTATATAAGGTTATTATACAAAAATCGATCACTTTACTATTTGAACAATTGAAATTTGAAATTTAAAACAGTACCATTTACAGTAGCACCAAAAAAATAAGTACACAACTAATAAGGTTTATACTGCATTTATATGTGGAAATTATAAAACTGATAAAAAGAAATCAGAGAAGAGCCAAACAAATGGAGAGATATTCTGTGTTCATGAATTAGAGAGTTCAATATTGTTAAGTTTCAGTTTTCCCGATTTAATCTGTAGATCCAAAAAGTGATTCTAACCAAATCCCAGAAATCTATTTTCTGAATGTACACAAAGTGATTCTAAATTTATATGGAGAGGCAAAACCCAGAAAAAATAACATTGTATTAAAGTGGAAAAAACTTGCAGGACTGACATTACCTGACTTCAAGTTTTACTAAAAAGACACTGTATTCAATACAGCAAGGTACTGACAGAAGAACCAAAGAGATCAAAGGAACCAAATAGAGTCCAGAAACAGACTCACCAAATTAAAATTACCTTATTGCTGCAGAGTCACAAACTCTGAGAACTGACAGTCATTTCAGAAACAGTGCTGGAATATTGGAAATACATATGCAGAAAAAGTAAAGAATTCTAGATGTAAATCCTACAATTTTCATAAAAATAAAAAAATAAATTCAAAATGGCCCACAGATCTAAATATATCAAACAACACTGTAAAACTTCAAGAAAAAAGAACAGGAGAAAATCTGTTTTGAGAAAATTTGGGGTTGGCAATGAGATTTCAGATACAATACTAAAAGCCACGCCATCAAAGAAGAATTCAACGAAATTAGACTGTTTAAAAATTAAAAGCTGTTCTAGAGAAAAAGCACCGTTAAAAGGATCAAAAAACAAACCATAAACTAGGAGGAAATCTTTTTTTTTTATTTCTTTTCAGCGTAACAGAATTCATACATAGTTTTACACCACACCCAGTGCTCCATGCAATGCGTGCCCTCCACAATACCCACCACCAGGCTCCCCCAACCTCCCACCCCCCGCCCCTTCAAAACCCTCAGGTTATTTTTCAGAGTCCATAGGAAATCTTTTAAAATACGTATCTGATAAAGGACTTACCTTCAAAGCACACAAAAAGAACTTAAAACTCAACAATAAGAAACCAGACTATTAAAAATAGGCAAAAGATTGGGAAAAGCCCCTCGCTAAAGATATGCAGATGCAAATAAATATATGAAATAATGCTCATTATAATCTGCCATCTGGAAGCAAATATTAATAAAGTAATAATGAGAAATCACTATGCACCTATCAGAATGACTACCCACCCACCCACCCCTTGAATTAGCAATGTCAGGTGAGAATGAAAAATAACAAGAACTTGTATTATTGATGAAGGGAATGAAAAGTGGTACAGCCACTTTAGGACACAGTCTGACAGTTTCTCACAAAGCTAAATGTGACAAACCATGTACATAAAAACTCAGATATAGATATTTATAAAAGCTTTATTTATGATCACCAATAGCTAGAATAACCAAGATATCCTCGGCAGCTGAATGGACAGACACATTGATACATCCATACAATAGAATATTATTCAATAATACAAAAGAAGAGCTGTCAAGCTATAAAAAGACATGAGTTGGGGGAAATCAGAGGGTGAGACAAACCATGAGAGACTGGACTCTGAGAAACTAAGAGTTTTGGAGGGGAAGAGGGTGAAGGGCTGGGTGAGTCTGGTGGTGGGTATTAAGGAGGGCACATATTGCATGGAGCACTGGGTTTGCTGCATAAACAATGAATTTTGGATCATTGAAAATAAAATAAAATTGAAAAAAAAGACATGAAAAAAATTTAAATATTTAGTGATCATTGGGAGAAGGCAGTCTGAAAAAGTCACATACTATATGATTTCCATTATTGGAATTTCTGGAAAATGTAACACTCCAGAGACAGGAAAAGGACGAAATGGTTTCTCCCCTGTGCAGGAATGAATGATACCATGTCGAGATGACTGCACCTTCATTACTTGGTCCAAGAGAGTGCTCTCTCCATGAATTATGAAAGCAGACAGTAAAGTAAATGGTGACAGCTCACAAGAAAAAGTGAGAAGTGGTAGCAGGATAATGACCTGTACCCTCTAGTGGAAACAGAAGTATGTCGTTGTGATGTATTTATTTATATCTCAACCATATGGATACTGGCCAGACAGGATTCTTCTGGAAGGCAGAAGAGACACTCAGAGAGGATTGCAGGTACAAGGAGATAGCAAAAATGTGGAGGAAGCATGTGCTTCCAAGCAATAGCCTCCTCTGGTAAGAGCGGAAACCTGCTGACCCTTTCCACTGCAGCAGCTCTGGAGATGGATGAGGAGTGGAGGATGAGAATACTGACACACAGTGGAGAAGGTTTGTCCAAGAATGAGTAGCTTTGTTCTCTAATTTGTTCTATTCCTCTTTTGTTGATAACACACTGCCTCTGAAAAATATGGATGTATTAAAAAAAAAGTCAAGGGATTCAGGGGGTAGGGGAAGGGATAAATAAAGCACAGAGAATTGTTTGCATAGTAACATCTTTCTCGGTCATATTGTAATGGTGGATACAAGACATTAGGCATGTGTCAAAAAAACATGAAATGGGCACCTGGGTGGTTCAGTCAGTTAAGCGTTTGCCTTTGGCTCAGGTCATGATCCTGGGGTCCTGGGATTGAGCCCTACATTGGACTCCTTCCTCAGTGAGGAGTCTGCTTCCCCCTTTCCCTCTGCTCCATGTTCTCTCCCTCTGCTCCATGTTCTCTCTCTCTCTCTCTCTCTCTCTCTCTCTCAAACAGATAAATAAAGTCTTTAAAAATATATATATAAAAACTCCTCACAAAGAGTGAACTGAATGTATGCACGTTAAAAAAAAAATATTTAGAAGCTAAAAGGGACCCAGGAAGGAATGCAGACTGTAACAGGAGAACTAAATGCATGATAAATGCATGAACCCACATTACTGAAGGGAATGGAGGGAAGAAACAGTGATCTGAGTATCTATAGAAAGGAGTGGAGTCTGTAAAACTAAAGGGAAAGGGAACTAAACATAGATATTTTACTCTAGTTGATAAAACTGTTCCTTTCAGGGTATGGTATATACTACCACATATGTATACTGGAATGAAATAATGAAATCAATAGATGACAGATGGCAAAAACCAACTATCCTACAGGTGGAGTGGAATTTACAGATAAGTAAGAGGAGGATGCAAGAATCATCCACAGGGTAATGAATCAAGTATGGAGACATTAGTGTGAACTCATGTTTAGCTTACCATTGGTACAGATAGTTACATAATGAAATATTTCTAGATAGTCTTATATACACAGGTTGATAAAAAAAAAAACATATTTTTTGCTCTGTCAACTGAGAGATGCTAAAGAACCAATACCCTAGTAGCAACAGCCAACTCTAGCAGTCATATCCTGGTTTTTCACACCATCCTTAAATAACAAGAACTTGGGATCCTTGGAGAAAGGCTGATTCTAGGACTGTGGCAGGAAATACATAAGATAAGATAAAACTGAAGTATCTTGAAGAATCAGAAAGTGAGAAAGTATTCAACACCCCTGTCACACACATATGTTGATGGGGGTATGTCAAAATAGCACAGGAGTTGACTGAAATAGCTCCCTTTAACCAAATCTGAAGCAATTTAAGCAACATAATAGAATATTCTTGGATTATTACCCAAAGTATAAAATAAATATCCATGTGTCCATTTTAACTTAAATAAATGATTGAACAAATTAATAGAGAAGGGACAAGTCTCCCATGCTGAAGGATTTCAAATAACACTCCTTATATGTTAGCTGCATAGTCTAACTTTGTTCCAAAGTGTACAGTATGGAAAAGGTAGAAAGGGAGAGAAAGGGCATTCTTCAGTGAGGTTAAGGTGACAAACACTAACAAAGACAGGTCAAAATCATTGATTGTATGTACACTTCATATGATGAGATGAAAATGACATTTTACCTCTGTGGTCTTCCTCCCAATAATTTATAACCACAGTATTATAATGATAAAAATATTAGAGAAATTCTAATAGTGAGCCATCCTTCAAAATAGTTGACTAGTACTCCTTAAAATTGTCATGGTCATGAAAAACAAAGAAAGTCAGAAAAACTGCCACAGCTAAGACACATGCCAACTAAATGTAGTATGGCATCGTGGGTGGGAAACTGGAACAGAAAAAGGACATTAAGTAAAAACAAAGGAAATCTAGACAGACAATGGACTTCTGATAATATTTTTTTAAAAAGGTAAGTTGGGGGGCACCTGGGTGGCTCAGTGGGTTAAAGTCTCTGCTTTTAGCTCAGGTCATGATCTCAGGGTCCTGGGATTGAGTCCCACATCGGGCTCTCTGCTCAGCAGGGAGCCTGTTTCCTCCTCTCTCTCTCTCTGCCTGCCTTTCTGCCTACTTGTGATCTCTGTCAAATAAATAAATAAAATTTTAAAAAAATGACTAAAAAAATAAAATAAAAAAATAAAAAGGTAAGTTGGTGGGGTGCCTGGCTGGCTCAGTTGGTAGAGCATTGACTCTTGATCTCAGGGTCACGAGTTTAAGCCTCACACTGGGTGTGGGCCTACTTAAAAAAAAAAAGCTGGGGCACCTGGGTGGCTCAGTGGGTTAAAGCCTCTGCTTTCGGCTCGGGTCATGATCCCAGGACCCTGGGATCGAGCCCCACATCGGGCTCTCTGCTCCGCGGAGAGTCTGCTTCCTCCTCTCTCTCCCTGCCTGCCTCTCTTGCCTACTTGTAATCTCTGTCTGTCAAATAAATAAATAAAGTCTTAAAAAAAAAAAAAAAAGCTAAGTTGGCTTCATTAAAAAAAATTCAGAAGTGTGACAGTATTAACAAAATAAAAAATTTTAACAAACAAAATTCATTAGTGTGACTATATTAACAAAATAAAAAAATGTCAAAGCCACAAAATGGAAGAAAATATTTAACATATATACACACACGCACACACACACACACACACATATATGTATATATATCTTAGATGTAGTATATATAGATACATATCTGACTAGATAGATAACTGACAAAGTGCTTGTATGTATAACATATTTTTAAATTACATTGCAAATTTAATAATAAAAACCATTCCAAAAAAAGTGAGCTTTATAGTTTAACAGATATTTTCAAAAGGATACATATAAATTGTGAATGAGTACTGGGAAATACTCTGAACATGATCAGTAATCAGGAAAATGCAAATGAAGAGTGCAGATAGTACTATTTGGACATGAGAAGATGGTAGAGACAGAAAACCAGGAATAAGGAATTGGAAATAATCCCTTACCAATGAGTCCTTCTGTCACAAGATATCACTACACTTACAGGAGCTTCAGATTTCTCATCTAAAAACTAAAGAATTGAGCAGGATTATCCCTGAAGTCACTTTTAATATTTTGAATATTTATAGTCACATATTTTAAGCAAGAAAAATAAATAGGTTACATATTTTTCTTCCTTTTTTTTTCCCTCCTGATAGCTGCATTAATTTAGTTTCTTTGGATAATTTCTGCAAAGTGGTAAGTTATCAAAATAGAACAATGCATCAATAATTTGAGCACTTTTCATTTGTATTTTGTAGTGTGATCAAAGTGCTATTACCTCAAAAAAGTATTATCAACAGGTGGCAGGGATACAGTATTTTTCTAACATGGACTATTAAAATGTCACTGTTATTAATCTAAACATTGCAAATGGGCAAATGTATATCCTGAATGTTACTGTAACTTAAAATTTTTGCCTAAAATACATCCCAGAAAATTAAATTCACCTCTGGACTAAGCCCTGGGGCAATGATTGATTTAACTATAAATTTTACAGTGAAGATATAAAACTCTGAAATTGCCATTTTGTAATAAAAACACTGACGGAACTTTTAAACTTTATTTCTCTATCCATGTTGTTATGCAATTACAAGTTCCAGTCAATATCAGAAAGTTTGGGTAGTAAAAAGAACTTCCTAAGGTTATATTAGTGACCAATGCATATCAACGAGAAAAGGTTTTTAATCTCTGTGCACATGGAACCGTTCCTCCCAGAGCAGAACTGCAGATATTGAAGCTGCTCCTGAACAGCCTAGAGGGAATGAAAAATTCTGCACATTTAAGTTGTTTTATGACACCAACATTACCTATATGAAGCACAAACAAATATAAATGTACACAAAAGCAGCTTTCCAAACTTCCATTCATGAAGACCTGAGATAACTTACAGTGAAATGCCTTTCTATTTTTTTCATGATATAAAAACTGATTTTAACTCATTAAATCTCCATCATTTGCTTATCATCCATCCCAAGATGTTGGGTCCATTTCCAAAGGAAGCACAGCTTTGCTGGGTCACGTTGATGTAGTTCACTCTAACAGGTCGTGGGCTATGATAGAGGCTAAAGCATACAGATCAGGAAGCACTAGGAATATGAAATATACAAAGAGGCTAAGGTAGGCTAGGTAGGTTAACAGTGGTAAAAACTAATACCCATCGATTGATTACAAGGCTAAAAGAATTCAGAAAGTGCTTATTTTTTCATTTTTACCTCATAATCCCATGAGGCAGGTACTGCCGAAATCCCGCTATTCAGATGTCGTAGACAGACTTTTAGGATGCCCCTTGAGGATCCCCACTCCCAAGACTGACAACTTGTGTTATCCCCTCCCCCCGAGAGTGGAGTGGGTCTCAAAACTTATTTCTAATAAACAGGATATGGAAAAGTGATGAGTTGTCACAGCCATTATTACCCTAACAAAGACTGTGGCTTCTATCTCACTCATATTCTCTATTGGCTTCTTGGACTGTACACTTTGATGAAATAAACTGTCATGTAGAAACCCTAGAGGCCCACATTGGAAAGAACTGAGGAAGCTGCTGGCTGACAGCCTACAAGGCCCTCCATCCCAGACTGCAGGGACCTGAATCCTATCAACAACTATGTGAGTGAAACGGGGAGAAGTTCCTTTCCCACTTGAGCTACCAGATGAGACCACAGAACTTTACACCTCTGTGAGAGACAGTAAAGCAGAGGATACAATCTATGCCTCAATATCTTGACCTTCAGAAAATGCCCTAAGAAGTTAGATTACTGTCAATTATTGCTAATGGGAAACACAGTATGGCCACCCAGAAGAAGAAGAGAACTAAAGAAGAACAAAGGCTAAAGTGGTCTAGGCTTTTGAATTAATCCAGATTTTGCACAGAATCTCCTGCATCTATGTGAGTATGGACTATGTAGTTGAAGTAGAGAAACTGAAATGACTGATAAATACCACTTGGGAGCGGGGAAGAGGAATACAGACAAGTCAGTGGAAATACCAGAAGTTTTATATTTGAAATTGTTACAATTACTACTTTAATACAGGTACTCCAATTAGAAACTATTTAGAAGTATCTGGTGGGTTTTTTAATGCATTCTTCTCTCTCATAATGTTGGATAAATTGTCTCAGACTATGTTATTTTCTTAAAAGTAAATCTGTAAAAGAAATGAGTCTACCAACACCTTAGTCAGTGGTGCATCAGTAAAAACTGAGCACTTTCTATGCCATTGCCTGCCAAGTGGAAGTATAATGGACTGCAAGTAAAAGTTCCCAGAATCTTGCAACAAAATAAGACATTCCTAAATTGATACCATCTGTTATCACTCCACATGTTCAATGCATTGTTTTGTTTTCTTTTTAACTATCTATTGTTTCTATTCTGTCTAGCTTTAGTATCTTGCCTCCTCTAACTTGTTCCTATGATTTATATGTTTTTATTAATATTTCATACTTTTATTTAAATTAGTTGACAGTGTGATATTAATTTCAGGAGTAGAATTTAGTGACTCATCACTTACATGTAACACCCACTGCTCATTACAAGTGCCCTCTCTAATATGCATCACCCATTTGTCTTCTAAGTTCAGTGTTTCATTTTCTCTCTTTTAGCCTGACATCACTAAGTTCAGTGACAAAAACTCTGGTTTGGCCTCTGACCCTGCTTCTTGAATCTCTCCACTGAGGCTGTCACAGCCCTCCAGAGTTTCAGATGCTCCACATGCAGGGTGCTGGATATGATTCTCACTCTAGTCAGAAGTATTAAAGAAAACCATATATAGAGCAAAATTAGGAAGACAGCTTCCTCGTTGAATGTAGAGTATCTCTTCCCTATCTTTCTCATTGTAGGTAGTGGCGATCAGCTCAAAATGTCATCCAGGCTGGTTAGTAGCAGCTGTGTTACATCCCAAGTAAAGAGTCTGGTATACTCTGATCCTACCCCCCTGCTTTGAAATCTACTTTCCTTCATTTCCCTCTCTTCCTCCAGTTATCTCTAAGACGTAGAGCTGTTTCCTATAAAATGGGAATAACCACCCCCATGGGACTTACTGTGTGACAAAGTGAAGATATGATGTCTTTCACGAGAATTTGTCTCGTGTTTCTAATTAGGTTAAAAGACACTAATTTATTATTTACTTATTTATTGCTCCTCCTACACTCCCTTTACCTCAAACCAATGTGAATATATCTGAACATCATGGATACTAACTAACCTCTAGATATACCTACCCAATCTGATGGATCTAATGTAAAATACTTATGATAAACCACACTACACATTGTTATAAACACAAACATTTGATTTCTTGTTATAATTACTTGGTTAAGTTTTTTGTTGTTACATTGTTTTGTTTTCAGTGTACTGGTTTTAGCTTTTTAGTTATCTACAATTGTTTGGCATCTGAGAGAACATTCACTAGTGTCAAGGAACAGCTGATGTCACAAGTGAATTCAGTTCAATATTTGAAAACATTTTCCAGAAAGCAGCTAAGTTCTACTGTAAAAATACCGTATTCATAAAGATAAGAAAGAGTTGTTTTATGAAAGAACCAAAGTCTTTTTCTATTGATAAGCATGCCCTCAGGAGATTTGATCCCAAATACAATGGTTTTCCACATACACTGCTACCCTAGAGCCTTCAGGAAATTTGTCTTATGCAGGATTGCAATGATGCATGAATGGCTGGGAATTAGAAAAGAAAATGGAATTTTGATTTTTTTTTTTAGAATTCATAATTGCTTTTGAAGCTTTCCCTGCCTCCTCTCCTGATTTTAAACCTGAAGTCATGAAAATAAAATTTAGCTTATTCGATTTCTATGCAATATACACGAGGTATTCTGAAACTTTTAAATGTTTTCTTCCCTAAAGAAAACAATATTAAAAGTTTACAATATTATAATCCTGAATGAATTAACAGTCCATAGAAGCATTATGCAAATCAATGTTAATAAATGTACCATTAAATATTTATAATTGTTGAAGTAGTATTATTAAACTTTAAAAACTTGTTTTTCATTGATCATGGAAATCAGTTTTTCCTCATTTGTTGAGATGCCAAAAACAGAAAAGTCATATCAGATACTGTTAATATGGGTTAGTCTAGCCAGAACTGACCAGAGTTTAATCTACTAGGATTCTAAGACATCACTGTTAATATTAAGGAACAGCTAATTCCACACTTCCATGGCAATTCCTCACAAAATTGTAAAATGTAAATTAGTCTGTCTTCCTCACATAACTAATAGAAGGAAAAACAAATGAATTTAAAACAGTAGTAAAAAGCACACCCACGTTAACACAGACAAAATCACCTACCGAATCCATTTCTGTATAGTGTAGTTCTTTGCACACATACACACTGCAGAATCTGTTGTCAGTAGTTACAGGTACCTGATATTTTGCCTTTGAATAATGTCTAACACAGTGCTCACTTAAAA
Source organism: Mellivora capensis (assembly GCA_004024625.1). Taxonomy (NCBI): domain Eukaryota; kingdom Metazoa; phylum Chordata; class Mammalia; order Carnivora; family Mustelidae; genus Mellivora; species Mellivora capensis. The sequence continues at coordinate 90,171 of PISX010003145.1, read as the reverse complement.
CTAGAGATTTAATTTTTCAAAATCTTAACCTTTTAGTATTACGACTCCCATGCATTTGTCTGCTTCTGATAGTTTCAAAAAAGGTAAGTATTATTAAAAAGTAAGAAATATTTTGCCAACATAAGATATAGGGGGGAAATGCATATATGGAACCAGAGTATCTAATTATATTTATATAAATTCTCTATTTTTATGAGACCAGATTATGAATAATGCTTATGGGTGAATACTGATTGTTGTCAACCGAAAAAACCTACTCTCTCCATCTTAATAAAATCCTAGTTTTCTTCATGTCTTGTCTCTTCACAGAGAAGATTTATGCTTCAGGGTTAGGTTCTGATAGGTCCAAACTTACCCCAGTGGTCAAGTTCACCTTTCCACTGATGGTTCGAGCATGGAAATATGATAGAATTTGGACCAACAGGATATAAGAGTAAGTATTTGGGAGGAGGGTTTCTCTGAAAGTTTTCTCCTCTGATCAGTAGCATATAAACAATATGCAGGGACAGCAAGTTTCTCTTATTCTGCTTTACATTATCATGTCTGTATATGATTCCTGGCACTGTGACAGCCCTTTGCTTTCATATGAGAAAACAGCATGAGGATAACAGAGCTGAAAGTTGCAAAGAAACCAGATGAACTTGGAGATGATTTACATAAAATAATAAAGTGAGAGTTGTAGCATGAACAATCAGAACCTAGAAGCCCAGAATAAGAAGTTAAAAGGCTGTGAAAAAGAAAATAGTAACATTCATGCTTTAAATTTAGAATGTTCCCAGCAATTTTTTTTTCCTTCTTTTTTGGGGAGGGAGGGTTGGGGGCAGGGTAGAGAGAGAGAGGGAGAGAAAGAATCTTAAGCAGGCCCCATGCCCAACATGGGGCCCAACGTGGTGCTCAATCTTAAAACCCTGAGATCAAGACCTAAGCAGAAATCAAAATCAGACACTCAACCAATTGAACCACCTGGTACCCTGTTCTTAGCAATTTTTGAAGTGTTTCCATATATGTCATTACATTTTATTCCATATATGTCATATATGTCATTACATTTTATGAACTTCACATAAACATATTTTCCCCCTTTCTATTGGTGAGGAAACGGAAATTCTGAAGTCATACAAATTCCCTAATGGCATACAAATTGGAAGCAGTCCGGGCTGGAGCCCAGAATTTCAAACTCTGAACATGATGATGCTTTTTCTAATTCTCTATGGTGGGTCATCTCAAGAATAAATAAAAGGATTTAGCTTGACACTACTGATTCTTAGTGAACACATTCTCATGTCATAGAATCAAAAGGGGCAATAAGAAACAGTGACCAAAAAGAAGAAAGTATCATCTTATGGCTTATACTGGGGCAATTCTTTGAGCAAGAGAGCCCTATCTTTTACAGTCAGTTTAACAGGTTAAACAAGCTTTTCTAATTCACTGGACTGTTTCATATTTCAATCATCCTTTATTTTTTTTTAAGATTTATTTCTTCATTCTAGAGAGAGAGGGAGAGACAGAGGAAGACCCCACTGAGTGAGCAGTCCCCAACATGGGCTCCATCTTAGCACACTGAGATCACCACCTGAGCTGAAATCCAGAGTCAGACACTTAACTGCTTCACTGAGCCACCCAGGCACCCCATCATCTTTTACTTTTTAATATCTAATCTTCCTAGATTCTTTCCCCAACATCTCCCCTATGCCATTGCATATTATATCTTATTTAGTATTTAAATTGAAAAAAAAATCGTATTTTCAAGCATTCAATCTCCCCTCTTCTCTATCCACTTTATTTTTAATATATAATTAGTTCAGCTACTTCAGAAGCCATTTTCTATGATATATGTGACATGGACATCTCTGAGTGTATTTTCTCAGACAAGTATATTCTGTTTTAATAAGAGACATCTCCGCCTGTCTCTGATTCCCTATTTGCCTCTGGCTATACAACACAGAGACTCCACATTCCTTTTGTCATTCCAAGAAGACACAGATAGCTGAGCCCTGGGGACTGCCTTTGAGTAACTGTTAACAGTCTTGTCCTATTAGTATGCCACAAGAAGGGCTTTGTAGGAGTTCTGCAGTGAGAGGGAATCATGTGATTTAATCACCTTTTGCTTATGGGCCAGGTGAGACTCCTCTCTCAAGGAAGTCCTGCAAATTGTGCATTACTTAAGCATATGTTAATTTTTAGTAAAAAAAGAAAACTCAAATGAGTCTCTTCTATAGAGATAAATCTGGGGTAATACTGAACCACAAATATTTCCTATCTCCCAAATCTTTCCTTTTCTAACTTGCACATTAGCCTTATTCTGCCATTATCAGTTATGCCTTGGAGTAAATCCAATCACGGGCAACTTTAATTTAGTTCAGGGATTACCATTTCAACTACTGTCCTTTACACATCTCCATCAGAGTTTGCTTCTAAACCTCAACTCCTTTCAATTCCATTCCTACCTTTATAGGTTTCCCCTGTACTCCCTAAAAGAAATGAGAGGGTTTTATCTCCTTAAGGCCTGGTTGAGGAAACAGGATCTTTTATGACTTGCTTCCTTTCTATCTCTCTGCCAGCACCAGTTTTTGATTCCCATATCCAATGTAGTTTCTTATTTTGTTGGAAACTAGTCTGCCTGTGCCCTAGCCAGCTGTTATTTCCCTCAGTCTGGATAGCAACGAGGGCCATTTAAGTTTTTGTGGTGAAGTTGGTGGTCTTTGAGTCACACCTGGACACACACTCATAGTTTCTGAAGTCAGAAATTCTGCAGCAGCATAGTAATTGTCTCCTCTTCTATTGGGTTGTGTATACTTCAGAACATCTCAGTTGGGTCCCTTTACCTGTTAGGTAGTCCTTCACTAGGAAGGGCTGATAGCAACCATGACACTTCTGCCTATTTCCTACAGTATTCCCTAGACATACAAGGAAAAAGGAGTCCTTTACTCGTGGAACTTGACTCCTTTGGAAAACTTTATGCTTTTGCCAATTCAGTAAGTACTGCCCCCATCCCATAGCTCTTTACTTAATAGCCAGTGGTACCAGAGTCTATCTGCATGTTCTGGTACTCAGCTAACTCTAGATGGGGGGGGGGGGCAAGATGCTAATTTCCCCTATTTCTACAATGACCAACTGATACAGTGGTCCCTAGACTTGGGCAGTTCATGGGATGTGGGCCTATCAGTCTTATAGTCAGGAACACCCCAGGAAACTGGGCATACTTGTTCACCCTACTTGCTTCCATTCATCCTTTATCTTCATAGACCCAAGCACCTGAATAAGCTGTGCAAAAGACTCTCCCAAACATTCTCTCACAAAGCAACTTTTCCCCTTTTGGTTGATTTTGAACTCCCTAATGGCAAAATATACAAAACAACTTCTGAGATTCCAAAGTACTTTGGAGAATCTGCACCAAGAATAATTTAGGAGCTGAAGAAGTGCCTCTCTTTATTCTCAGAGATGAGTTATCTTTAAATCACTTTAGCTTTTGGGAAAGTAGGAATATAAAGGAAATCCCAACCTCACCTTACTTAACCTTTAACCACCTTCACTTTCAGTTTTCTGGTCTCCCAAATGTATCATAATCATTTTAAGGGAAGACTGCATTCTTTATTCTCTACTGTTATTGTTGAGTTTTGTTTTTTTATTTTTATTTTCCAACCTATGTATATTTGTCAAAACCAACTTATGAACACATATTTTTTTTACCCGCAAGAATTCACCCAGATTGAGCTTCCTCAGGAGTCTCATCTCTGAATGCAAAGTACAGTGAATTACAGAAAGAGTGCCTTCACATGCACAGAACAATTTATTCTCTCTCATTTTTTTCTTCTCTCATTGCATCTCCTTCCTTTGCCAGAAACAAATTTTGCTGCTTCCATTAATCTATCACAGACTTTTTTACATATTTCTCCCCACAGTGGCCTTGCTTATCAGGCTCTCAGGATGCTTTCTGATATGTGGTCTGTTTCTAACTGAAATGTACTGTATTTATATTGGTGACTGCAATTGCCAGTGCATATCCATAAATAAACTGTAATTTTAAGCATGTTTCACTGGGAGATTGATGTTTTATTTAACCTGAACAAGACAGACACCTGCTTTGTTACTGAACAGCACTGTGCTATAGTCAAAGCACTTTTTTTTTTAATTAAAAGATTTTATTTATTGGAGAGAGAGAGCATGAGAGAGGAGAAGGTCAGAGGGAGAAGCAGACTCCCCGTGGAGCTGGGAGCCTGACTCGGGATTTGATCCTATTCCTCTGGGATCATGACCTGAGCCGAAGGCAGTTGCTCAACCAACTGAGCCACCCAGGTGTCCCAAACATAAAGTGATCCTGTGTGAGGATTCTTGTTTTCTTTTAAGATTTTATTTATTTGACAGAGATCACAAGTAGGCAGAAAGGCAGGCAGAGAGAGAGGGGGGAAGCAGGCTCCCTGTTGAGCAGAGAGCCCAACGCAGGGTTCCATCCCAGGACCCTGAGATCATGACCTGAGCCAAAGGCAGAGGCTTAACCCACTGAGCCACCCAGAGGCCCCTACAGTCAAAGCACTTTTGACAGTATTATCTCTTCCTCTGCATTCTTTCAACTACCCCATCCCCACAGGCACAGTACCGTACATGTATTTTCTGAAAGTGAAGGAAAGCACAGATTTTCAACCAACAGTGGGGAAAGTATGTTACCTATTAAAGTCTTTCCCAATACAGATCTCCCCAGGCAGCATCTCTCTACTTTTGCCATATATGAGGAAAATCCTGCTAGGTTGAAAATATATGGAGAAACCAAGGACAAAAGAAAGAAGGCAGAAGCTGGATATATTTAAGACATATATATAGCTGATTACTGGTTGATTAGTCTGAACAACTCCTTTGCCCAAAAGTCACTTTGCATAGATCTGGATGCCTTTTAAAAATTCTCTTGTTTTTCTTGAAGCCCAAAGGATTCAGTCTATTTTCTTTTGCATAATGACACTGCTATTAAATACCTCCTTCCTCAGTACAGAGAGGAATAGTCTTCACTTTACCCATTCTTCTGTTTCTAAGCATAAGAACGCAAACATGTGTTTTGCTATAACTGTCAAGTCCTCATGCTATTCAATGCAGTGATAAACGGCAACACAATCTTGAAGAAGTTATAAGGCATAGGAGTTTCCACAGTTTATCTCAGACAATGGTTCTTGGTACTATTTCTGTCTCAACTCAACTTCTCATCTCCATTTTTTTTTTTTTTTTTTTTTGCGAGGGCGGGGGGGGGGCAGTGAGGATTACCTGCCAACCACTTAATTTTCCAGCAATCCTTATTTTCTCTTACTTTTCCAGCATGTCATGATGTATCTCAAGGCAAGAATATGCTTATGTTGATCTCCTCTGCTTATAATTTCATCTCCTATCCCACTGGCCTGCATACTTGTCTTAGTCTATTTGGGCAGTCACAGCAAAATACTATAGACTGGGTAGCTTATAAATAACAGAAATTCATTCCTCACAGTTTTGGAGCCTGGAAATCCAAGCTCAAGATGCCAGCCTGGTCAGGTTCTGGTGAAAGCCCTCTTCCAGGCTGCAGATGACCAACTTCTTCACTTCGTCCTCATATCGTCGGTTAGAGAACTCTGTCAGCACTCTTTTATAAGGGCCCTACTTCCAACCATGAAGAGTCTACCTTCATGACCTAATCACCATTCAAAGGCCCCACCTCCTATCAGTATCATTTTGGGGGTGAAGTTTCCAACATATGAAGCTGGGATGAGGAGAGACTTAAAAATTCAAACCATCCTACCTAGTTTTTCAAGAATCAGTCATCTCTAAAAGAACTTTTCTTCCCCAATGATAGGCTAAATGTTCATGCGTGTATGACCATGTTGCATTATGCACATGTCCCTGTTCTTATTATATCCTGCATTTTCTCCCCACTAAACTAGAACTCTTTGATGGTAGGACCACTGATACATTTATCCTGTTATCTCAAGGCCTCAAGTAAGTGTTACACTTCAGTGTCCAAGACAGTATTTTACTTATTCTCTCATATGAGTTCTGTTGGCTCACTTAGTAATCCTGCTGAACATTCTCCTAGCTCTTTCTTCACGTTCCTTTACCTGGTGCCTGTAGAAAGCATGATCACCCTTCAATACTAGAGAGGAATTGCTCCCCACCCCCTACACAAAATGAACCATATTGCCTCCTCTCCATTTACAATCAGTGAGACTATTACATCTAACTGTTCTAAAGTTTCCTCTTTCTATGGCATAGGAGATACCTTAGAAAGCTTAGGATTCCAGCTTTCAGTGGATTAGTAAAAAACTCTCTGTCTTATATGACCTTCTGTATGATCCTTTCCTCTGATTTTGACCCTCAAATTCAGCTCTTCTAAATTAAGAGCCCCACTCCAATCATATCAAGATGAAATTTCTCCCCTTATAATATTGAGGTATTTGTTACCTTGCTACCCTTTGGAAATACAGCAAATAGGCTCTTTGAGAAGACAGTTGGCCAATTATTTCAAGGCAGAAAATACGTATCTTGGAATCTTCTACAGAAGTAAAACATTTCTACTCTCCTTCAATATTCATTTTAAGAGATACATGATTAATTCACCGTGTGTGTGAGAGAGAGAGAGAGAAAGAGAGAGAGAGAAAGCCGCCTCTGATCTCCTTAAGATAAATCCTCTTAGTATAGGCCTGCATAACATGTATTTTTTATTCATTCCCTTTGACACAATGCAATTTAACTTTTAGTTGTGGGACTTTCTGATGAATGATTCTTCTATCATTATACTATAAACTCCAAGAAAGCTGGGGTTATTGTAAATGGTAGCTTAGCACATAATGTGGTACAAATATTGGTTGAACAAAAACTATGGGCTCAGTGAAAGAGAATTAATGTTTTGAATCTTTATGCTATTCTCAAAATAAATCTCCACCCTCTCTGTTTTCCCCTTAAAGGACGGGATCCATTAAACATGTTAAAATGGAAGTGACATGGCCAGTACAAAATGGAGCATAAGCCTCTTTCCTTATAAGAATATCTTTTAGTTTACTGGTAGCTAAACTACACCATGCAGTGAGCTTACTCCCAACGGCATCTCATGTTTATGTGATTCCATTCCCCCCCGCCCTTGGCCCATTATGCTGTTTCACCAATATTTTGTCCTCATTGAGATATTAACTTTTTTTTCTCAGGATTCAAGCCACAGTAGCTGATGATCCCCACAAGTCCTTACCATGTTTCTGATCTTCAGAACTATACATACCAGTCATACCAAACATACTTAAATGTTTTATTTATATAAGTAAAGAGTCCTGAATTATACTTCTTTTAATTGGCTGTAATTGTTTTTGCGTGTTCTGGCTTATTTTACCATATCACTGTCTATTATGGACAGAACTGGGTCCTTCCCCCAGCCCCCCAAATTCATATACTGAAGTCCCAAACACCAGTTAGGTACCTCAAAGTATGACACTATTTTGAGATAAGGCCTTTAAAGAAGTAATATAGGCAAAATGAACACCTTTCCCTAATTTCTGACTGATGTCCTTGTAAGAGGAAATTAGGACACACACAGAGATTCCAAGGGCATTCCTACACAGAGGGACTATCAGGAAGACCAAAAGATGGCTATCTGCAAGCTAAGGAAAGAGGTCTCAAGAAAATACCCCTCAAACACTTTGATTTTGGACTTTCGCCCTACAGAACTATGAGAAAAAAGGTACTATTATTGAGACCACCTGTATTTTGGTACAGTGTTATGGCAGTCCTAGAAAACTAACACATTGTCCATCTGCTAATTCAGAAAGAAACCCAAAGGTTCTCTCCAATGATTTAGATCTCTCTTCATCTACTTCATCTCATTAGCCACAAAGCACTTCTTACCCCAATCACACAAAGCACCTTTGGGTTCCGCCTACCTCTATTCACCATGTCATGTTTTACTTGAATTGCCAAGACATAGATCATCCCAACTATTTCACAGAAGATAATCCCTGTACAACTATCCCTCAACTCTAGGGTCATTTTTCAAAGCTTCACCAATAATAATTTCTGTAAAATGGAACTCTTTTCAATCCTTCCGCTGACTTAAAAATTTTAATCAAGAATATTTTGTTTTAAAAATATTCTCTGACTACTTTCTCATTTATCAGAGAAAGAAAACCCTTCACAATTGGTCCCAGCCTTCCCAGAAGTCTCATCTTCTGTCCCATTCAATTTCCTTCTCATATCAGACCCCAATTTTAGAAACCGCCAATTCCATGAAAGTCCCCAAAATGTCACACTTCATGTGACCAAGGTTTTGTTCACACCTTCTATAACACAGTTGGACTTTCCTGGAAATGTCACTATATATGTTTCATAGTTTCCTGTTCTTTAGCTAAGTGGGCCTTTTGCTTCATGGCTTTCCATAAAAAGTTCCATATTTCTTTTATATAATACTCCTTTCTCTGAGTTGTAACTGTTCTTGTTGCATACCTTTCTCTACAACTAATCTGTGAGCTCCTAAGAAACAGGACACAGGGGTCTTCTTTATTTTCTCAGATCCCTAATTTAGTAGCTGTAGGACAGAGTTAACTTAAATATCTTCCCCAACAAAGAAAATAGGAACAAAAATTATATTGAGTAAAATAATTTTCTCAGAGCAGTCATATCATTGGGAAAATGGACATTTTAACTCCTGGCCCTTTATTACCAATGTCGGGCTGGGTTCAAGCATTATATTAAGGGATATTAAAGAGCTATGCAAAAGATAAGTAATACAATTGGTCCAATTATATTTTTTATCATGTAGTTCCTTGTTTAAAAACTTTCCAATATGCTATGGGTGAAAGCTGTATTCACAGGACAGGGAAGGTAAAGCCAGCTGTCGTGTGGAGGCCCTCACAGACAGGAGCTATGTTGCTCAATGCTGGCTGTGATGGTGCTGCAAAGCAATGTATTCCTAAAAACTTCAGTGGCTTGCAACAAATAACATAAGAGTCTATGGGACTCATGTGGTGGCTCTCCTCCAGGTTATACATCAAGGTGAGCTCTAATACTTGTGTCTTTCATTCTAGGTCTAGGCTAAAGCAACAATCCTTCTTTCACATTCCAGTAGTCCGCTCCAGTCACATGGTCAAACCAAAATCAATACAGTCTAACACAAGGGCTCTGACATTCACAGTGCATTGAAAAGGGTAATATGCCTTTTTTGCACTCCTAGTTTCACTGTAATTGGGCCTGAAGGCTTCCTAATAAACATCCCTTCACTGTGGATATAGTTAAAATATTATTAAACTATTTGAATTAAACAGAACAAGACGAAAGAAGAAATACACTGCTTTTTCTTGTTAAATTCTTTAACTTAGGAAACCTAAGGAATTAAGGTTGATGAATTGTGTATAATAACACTGTATGTATTACTAATGTTTGGTGAGGGATAAGAATATGGCAGATCCTACTCATACAGAGTTTGAAGAATTTGACTTTTTAACTAGTTATTGGTCAAGAATGTCTTGAAGCCAATGGTCCACATAAAAGAACTGTGTTTCTGCATACAGAAAGTCATGTCTATAACAAAATGAACACATCATCACAACACTTCTTTGTGAAGGGAACGTAACTAAAAATACATATAAACTAGGGATACCTGGGCAGCTCTGTCATTTCAGCGTCCAACCCTTTGATTTTGGCTCAGGTCATGATCTCAGGGTCTTGAGATTGAGCCCCACCAATCTTGAGATTCACTTTCTCCCTCTCCTTCTGCCTCTCTCCCCAAATCACTCTCTCTCTCTTAAAAAAAAATACATACAGGGGCACCTGGATAGCTCAGTGGGTTAAGCCTCTGCCTTCGGCTCAGGTCATGATCTCAGGGTCCTGGGATCGAGTCCCGAATCAGGCTTTCTGCTTAGCAGGGAGCCTGCTTCCCCCTCTCTCTGTGCCTGCCTCTCTGCCTACTTGTGATCTCTCTCTATGTGTCAAATAAATAAATAAAATCTAAAAAAAAAAAAAAACTGAGGTGAATTTGTTCAAATAAGTCCCTGGAGTGGTAGCAAATAATTCTTTTATTTAATATGGCTTGTTTTATTGATGTTCATTGCTCTTGCTCTTCCTTAAAGATTACTCCTATGCTAATTAATTTGGTGGCTCAATTCACCAAACAACATTATTCAATTCTGGGTCTGATTTGGATTATTGAGGGAAATGAAGTGAAAGGGAAGTTGAAAATGATAGGAAAAAAATGGCTTCATGCAATAACTAGGAGCACATTAGGGGGAGAATCGTTAAGTAATGCCACTAAGAATGTTTAAAAATAAATATAAAGAAATTTAAGTTTTTAGAATTAAAAAAAATAAGAAATTGGAATTGATTTTTTGACAGAGCAAAAGAGAGGGAGACAGAATTTTAAGTTTTATAAATGTCATTTAAAGGAGAAAGATGAAATGTGGATAGAGTCAAGTTAATCAGGAATAAAAAGAAAAGAGTGGGGTGCCTGGGTAGCTCAGTCAGTCTGTGTCTGCCTTCAGCTCAGGTCATGATCTCAGGGTCCTGGGATTCAGCCCTGCATTGGGCTCCCTGCTCAGTGCAGATCTTGTCTCCCTCTCCTCCCCATTTGTGCTCTCTCGTGCGTGCTCTCTCTCTCTTAAATAAATTAATAAAATCTTTTAAAAAAAAAAGAAACAAAGAAAAGAAAAAGGAAGGAAAACGTATGAAGTTACAGATACAGAGTAAAATAGAGAAGGCAGGTAGGAAGGCAAAAACCAGTCAAAGGGCACTGGGGGAGACAAACAGAGCTTACTACTGACTGAGGCAAGTATTATGGGAATGAGGTTTTTGTCACTTTTACCTCTTTACCTGGGCTACTTTAATATTATAGTGGTAAAACTTTGCCTATTATCTTTAAACTTTGAAATTATATATAACCCAAAAACATCTTCCTGTTTCAGGTAACTTGTAAGATGAGAGGTTCTGCCCCCTAGCCTAGATCTTTTCCAGCTCCTCTAAGCAGATCATGTGAAGAAACTATGTTTGGGGGTGGGGATCTGCATGCATCAAACTGACTGGACAGTATGCGGATTCTGTTTCCTGTTAACCTATGTTTCTTGGAATCTTAATCACTGAAGTCACTGATATAATCTGCTCATGGTTGCTGCTCTTAAATTTTTTGGTCCTGTATTTTTTTTTAAGATTTTATTTATTTGACAGAGAGAGATCACAAGTAGGTAGAGAGGCAGGCAGAGAGAGAGAGGAGGAAGCAGGCTCCCCACTGAGCAGAGAGCCCGATGCAGGGCTCGATCCCAGGACCCTGACATCATAACCTGAGCCGAAGGCAGAGGCTTTAACCCACTGAGCCACCCAGGTGCCCCTTGTCCTGTATTTCTGAGCAGAAGCTACAGTAATTCTATCCACAGAAATTTTCAAAGTCATTGTAGAAGAATGCCCAACCCAAAGGCTTAGGTATACTTCACGTTTTAATTTAATCCTGATATCCCACCAAATTGTCCCGATTTCCCCCTCTTAATCCTAATTAATAGGTTTTTGTAGAGAAGGCTTTTCTGCCTATGAAGACCTCAGCTTTCTGAATCTGCCTTCTGGTGATCTTCTTCCCTGGAACTGGATTCTCACCAGCATTTCTACCTCACTGGCTTGTAACATGCGGTGGACAAAGGGCTACTCATGAATGCTGCTTCTCTATGCTGAATGGGCTTGACGGTTGCCTCTTGCAAGGCAGTGCCACCTATGGCCATAGATGCCAATTCTGTCTTGAACCTTCCTAAGCTCACCTCAGCACCACCTCTTGCCCTACAGCCAGGATTCTTAAACTTTGGGTGGTAAAAGATCTGTCCTCCACCCCTAAACATCACTGGTCATGTAGGAGTCATTTTTGCAGAAAAGACAAAGTTACTATTAAAATGAAAGACAAAAGACAAAACTATAGAAAATGTAAGTCCATTTCTCCTATTGTTAGATTCATTATATATAAGTTTTTGTGTCAAACTGCTGTAAAAACATGTAAATCTTTAAATATCAGTCTGTGGTTCAGCAACGGTTAATAGATGAAACTTTGAGTAGCAATGCTGATATAAGCTGAAGCCCTTATTGAGGGCTCTAAAAATGTACTTCTTTGAAACACGGAGTTTGAATTCAGTCATGCACTTCCACTTAAGTCTAGTACCTGCAACTCTATTCTTGGCTTCCTTATAACCACCTTTTTAGCACAAGGGGTTTGAGGAAAACTTTTTCCATAAAGTATAAATGAGTTATAATTACAGGTAAAATTTTTGGGGTGCTTGCTCTATGTCAGCTATAATTATACCTACTTATTCAATTTATCCTTATAACAATACATGTCAGTCATATGAAGGAATAAAGATTTTTTTAAAAAGGTTAAATAATGTATACAAGGTTGCAGACTTAGAAGTGGTTGACATAGGACTTGAGTGCAAGCTTTATGGGCAGATTTTATGACCCCACCACTATCTGATATACTAAGATGTCATATTTCCCAGGCCTATCTGTACATTTAGAGATTACAGGATCTTAGCAAAAATAATATAAAGGCTTATTACTAAATACCTTTTTATATTTCAAGCATAGAAATGTAATTCAAATTCCTACTCAAGAAGACAAAAATAAATAAATAAAAGGAAAAATTAGCTTAGGATCTAACTGGATCCAGGATATAAACATTAGTATCAGAGCTCTAGTTATTTCCCCGGCTTTTCTTTCGTGTTTTATGGTTTCTATCATAGAGGGGAGTGCTTCAAGGAACTGTATCCTTTTATTTCCCACAAAACGTAGTTCCACTGCATTTCTTAAATTTAATAACAATTTCAAGAACATCCTGGGGATGACTTGACCCAGTACAGATTATATCACCATTTCTGCATTACTCACTGAGAGTCGGAGATGAGAAATTCTGATTGGCAGGATCTGAGTCATATAACTCTGTTCATTCTAAAACTGCTTCAGTGCCCTGGGAAGCATGTGAAGACCTGAAGACATTCAGGAAGTCAGTATCATTTTTTGTGGAAGATGTTCATTACCAAAAAGAACTGTTATCTGTATGGAGCTATGTTTTCAACATAAAATAGCATACCAAACAGCTTTGATATTAAATAGTTACTCCAAGGAAAATCAGGTAATAAAAAGATGGTTAATGGAACATAAGACCACCAGATAATACATGTGTTGATAATGCATGATCTTTCTAATAAAGAGAACCCCTTGCTTAAAACTCATCCTGCTTTTTCAAAGTATATTTTAGAGCAGAGACTGACAAACCATTGCCTGCAAGCCAAATCGAACCCACCAACTATTTTGTGAATAAAATGTTATTAGAACACACCACACTCATTTGTTTACATAAGCCATATGCTTGACTTTTTCTACTCTTCAAAAGCAGAGTTGAGTAGTTTTATGATGCAGAAACTATAGTACTATAGTACTATAGTACAGAGCCTAAAATATATCCCATCTGGCCTTTTATAGAAAAAAAAAAAGTTTGCTGACTTCTGCTTATGAAACAGTTTTTAAAATGTTAAGCTATAAGAATTTTTGGTAGAGGCTTAAACATACAGCAAATATTAGGATTTCAGTGGCAATGCCCTATTAATGTAGAAAAGACTGTATCAGACATCCACTGTGATCTATTGCTGTTGTACATCCAAATAAATGATCCTTTTCCTTCACTCATGTCTGTCCAGCCATCGTGTGACAATGATTTAACTTCCATAAAGTTCCACCCATAGGGTAGAAACTGTTCATTGTACAGTTATGGCTATTTCAGTCTTCCTGTTAAAATTTTCACAGTAAATTTCTTAACAGGCACCCTGGTGATACATTTTTTAAAAAAGAATCCTGAAGGAAACAAAATCTGAGTATCATTTTTATGTTTCATACATGATTTCCAATAATTATAAGCAAAACAAATTGAACTTTATTACGGAACATGAGAAGTGTGAGACAAGGCAGTTAGTAGTGGCTGCCAGAGTAGAAAAAGTGAACTGATTGGAGAAAGTGGAAAAGATGAAGAAGGAAACTAGCATTTAACGATTGCCTCTGTGTCAGGCACTTTTTATGGCATGTAATTTATTTTTCACAGTTGCTTAGCAATAGAAGACATTCATTTTCTTTCTTTTTCTGAAAATAAGAAAACTGAGATTCATAAACATTAAGTTACATGTCACAATGGTAAGCGTTGAGCTGGGCCATGTGAGAACAAAGCTCTACTTTCTCCATGACTGTAATCTGGGAGAATCAGTGCTCAATTTCCTTCACCTTTGACTTTAAGAGTCTGAGCTATGGGTAAGGACAAAGAAAAAGAAAAAAAATATATGCAAAGAAACCAAAAAATAGGCAGACTAAATGTCCTTTTTGAACAAATATCACACCTTCCAGGATGCTGTTTTAGATCTCATTAAACAACAGAGGTTTCAATGACACCTAATTTTGCTAAGTATGTAATACGCAGAGGTGGCTGCTGTTCCATTTACTGAAAACAAATGATAAACACAACAGTAGTGTAATAGTTACATTTAAGAACTTAGCGTGTACCATCTTTTAAGAGTTATGCATTAGTATTAGGCACTTGCTTAGTACAATATTTTATGGACCTAACATTCATTTAATCCTGCAAATGGCAATGAAACAATATCTACTAATATCCTCAATTTACAGATAAGAAAATAGAGTCTGTGAGAAAAGCGAGTGACTTGCATATGGTAAAAAGTGCTTGGTAAGCAGCTAATAAAAGGCTAAATTGTGTGCCTTTGTCTCTGAAACACTATATTACACTGCTTTACCTGTGAAGGCTTTTCAAGTAATGTATCCATTTATTGAAAAATATATATTCAGTGCAAACTGTGAACCACTGTGGAAAACAGTATGGAAAATTAAAAAGAGAACAACCATATGGTCCAGTAATTGCACTACTGGGTATTAAATACAATAAACACCAATTCAAAAAGATAGATGCACCCCAATGTTTATTTCATCACTGTTTATAAAAGCCAAAATATGGAAGCAGCCCAAGTCTCCAATGATAGATGAATGGATAAAGAAGATGTGGTATATACATATACAATATAATATTCAGCCATAAAAAAGAAAGAAATCTTGCCATTTGCAACAATATGGATGGATCTAAAGGGTATAATGCTAAGGGAAATAAGTCAGAGAAAGAGAAATACCATATAATTTCACTCTTATGTGGAATTTAAGAAACAAAACAAAGAAAAAAATTACAAACCAAAAAACAGACTCTTAACTATAGAGAAGAAACTTGTGGTTACCAGAGGGGAGGAGTTGGGGGAAATGGGTGAAATAGGTGAAAGGGATTAAGAGTATACTTATGGTGATGAGTACTGAGTAATGTATAGAACTGCTGAGTCACTATATTGTATACCTGAAATTAATATAACACTGAATGTTAACTATACTGGATTTAAAATTATATAATATGTACTCAGTTTCTACTTGGGGCTATGGGTTCCATTGATAATAGAGATATAACAATGAGAATAAACAATTCTAAATTCTTGCCTTCAAGAAGTTCACTAATATATTTAGGATCTGGTAGACAGGGTAGTGGGGGATTCAGAGAGAGAACTTCATTTTTTCCTGAAATAATATATACATACATACATATGGATCACATATATGTATGCACATACAACATATATATTATATATTAAATTATTATAAATTTATTGTGAATTATTAAATTAATAATTATTATAAATCGTTATATTATAAATCATTGAATTATAAATATTAAATTATTAAATATTATATGTTATATATTAAAATATATTTTATATTGCTATTGCATAAATAAATACATAAGTAACATCTTTACAATTCAAAAGAAAAAGGAGGAAAGCCACAACTGAAGCAATTTAAATATTCAAATAGAAGCTAATTTTAAAACACTGAAAAATGAAGTCATTCAATGTACAGAAGCCAAACTACATAGGAAGAAAATATTGATAATTATAGGTTTTTGCCCCCATTTTTCTCTTGCAGGTTTTCCTAAAAGTGTAATTTGAGTACTTGGGTCATTGGAAGAATAGGAACTGGGATATCCCATTAAGTGGTCATGTCTCTAAATTAGATCTTGTAAGAAATAACAAGTAAAATGTCTTTAAAGTATAGTGGACACTGGAAATGTTATCTTTTACTTCAAATGGTTTCAACTGTACCACACGTTTACATTTTCTAGTTTATTTTCTCATTAGATCACCAAAACTCTTTGAAATCATCACTAAACATTCCTTCCTCTCATCTGTCTTTTTATTAGGCCACTAAGTTATTAGTTCAAATGAGTTTCCCAAGATTCTTATGGTCATTTAGAGGTAAAATCAAGATCTAAATTCTATATTAGTGAGATGCATATGTGCTTCTGCTATGTGTGAATATTGGAAAATTTTAATACTGTAATTACAGTATAAGTTGCTTATTCAAATAAAAAAATAGCTAGCAACTAACAAATTTCTAAACATGAAAACTCATTTTTCATAATTAGAGTCAATGCTATAAAATCAACCCCACTTTTTGTGCAATGAATTGCATGTCCCCAAAATATATGTAAAAGTCCTAACCCCTGGCACCTGTGAATATAACCCTATTTGGAAGCAGTATCTTTGCAGATGTAATTAAGATGAAGTTATACTGGAATAGGATGTACCCTTAAGCCAGTATGATAAGTGTCATTACAAAAACAGGAGAGAGACACAAAGACAGACAGACACACAGAGAAGAATGCTGTATGAAGACACAGACACACAGAGCAGAGAGGCTGTGTGGTCATGAAGGCAGACTGGAGTTACACAGGCACAAGTCAAGAACACCAAGGATGCTGTCAATCACCAAAAGCTAACTGAGAACATGGCTCTGCAAACTTGATCTCAGAGTTCTAGTTTCCAGTCATGTAAATGACAATTTTGTGTTTATTTACAGCACTCAGTTTGGGGTTATTTCATGCAAAAGCCCTACAAAAGTAATACATATGGCTTTTTTGGTTCAGTGTTCAGAACTACTCTTGTTTGCTAAGCATCTTCATCACTGATTCTTACCTGTAAAAGTATAGAACGTTTTGCTCACTAATGTAATTTTCTAAGAAAAATTTATTTTTTAGTGATGTATCTTTGTTTGGGACTACATCTTTCTAATTTGTTTGCTCACTCTGTTGCCTCTTCCTAGAGTTCACATGGTTCATAAAGCCTCCAATTTTTCCACAAAGTGACTGTGACATCATTGGGTTTGTTCTTCTTTTCATTTTTCTTAGAACAACTATCACTTAAATACAGTGGTTTTGCTGTTACTGATCTCAATAAGCTAGCCATCCCCAAATGTTCTATTCCCCACACTCAAAAGATTTAGAAAATGAAATAATCAAAGCTGAAAATTCTCTGATAAGTAAATTCTTACTGGGTGCTCTTAAAGGGAAAGTTCTCGGCATAGAGAGAATAAACTTAGAGAATAAATCCAGAAGAGAGTTTTCCATTTCTAATTTTAATATTTTTAATATTTTAAAATAATATACTCAGAAAAGTACAATTAAAATGCATACACATATTAACAAATAATTTAAAATCTAATATCTATGTAAGTAACACTCAGATTTAAAAACTGACATAATTCCATATGTGCCAATAAACATCTCTTGGCTACTGCAACCTACTCCCACTCTCTTATTAATTACTAGCCTGAAATTAAAAAATACTGTCCAGTATAGTCAATATACAGTGTTATATTAGTTTCAGGTATACAACATAGTGATTCAACAATTCTACACCTTATTCAGTGCTCACACTATAAGTGTACTCTTAATCCTGTAATACTTAAAATACCCATCTCCCCACCCACCTCCCCTTTGGCAACCATCAGTTTGTTCTCTATAGTTAAAAGAATATTTTTTGTTTTCTCTTTTTTTCTTGTTTTTTTAAATTCCATGTAAGAGTGCAATCGTATGGTATTTGTCTTTCTTTGACTTACTTCACTTAGCATTATACCCTCTAGATCCATCCATGTTTTTTCAAATTGCAAGATTTCATTCTTTTTTATGGATGAGGAATATTCCATTTTGTGTATGTGTATACATATAGATACACAGAAACACACACACACACACACACACACACACATACACACTTACTTCTTCATCCATTCATCCAACTGATGGACATAAGTTGTTTCCATGCTTTAGCTACTGTAAATAATGCTTCAGTAAACATAGGAGTGCTTATATCTTTTCAAATTAGTGTTTTCACATACTTTGGGTAAATACCCAGTAGTGGAATTATTGGAGCATATGGTAGTTCTATTTTATTTTTTTGAGGCATCTCTGTATCTTTGCCACAGTGGCCATATCAGTTTACACAACCACCAACAGTGCACATCCTTGCCTCACTTTCTCCACATCCTTGCCAACACTTGTTTTTTCTGTGCCTTTGACATTAGTCATTCTGACAGGTGTGAAGTAATATTTCACTGTCTTTGATTTGCATTCTCTGATGATGAACGATGTTAAGGCATCTTTTCATCATGTCTCTTTTGGCCATCTGTAGGTCTTCTTTGGAGAAACATGTGTTCATGTCTTTGGCCATCTTTAATTGGATTATTTGGTCTTTGGGATGTTGCGTTTTATTAAGTACTTTACATATTTTGGATACTAATCCTTAATCTGACATGTCATTTGCAAATATGTTCTCCCAGGTTGTCTTTTAATTTTTAGGATTATTTCCTTTATTGTGCAGAAGCTTTTTATTTGGATGTAGGACAAACAGTTTTTGTTTTAGTTTCCCTTGTCTCAGGAGACATATTTATAAAGATGGTGCTACAACTGATGTCAAAGAAATTATTGCTTGTACTCTCTTAGATTTTATGGTTTTAGTTTTCCTATTTAGGTCCTTAATGCATTTTGAGTTTATTTTTGTGCATGGTGTAAGAAAGTGGTCCAGTTTCCTTTTTCTGCATGTGACTGTCCAGTTTTCCCAACACCACTTGTTGAAGAGACTGTGTCTTGTTGTATATTCTTGCCTCCTTTATCAAAGGTTAAGTAACCATATTATTTTTGGTTTATGTCTGAGCTCTCTCTTCGGGTCCATTGACTTCTGTGTCCGTTTTTGTGCCAGTACCATAGTGTTTAAATTACTAAAGCTTTGTAGTATCTCTTGAAATCTGGAATTAGGACACCCCCAATTTTGTTCTTCTTTGTCAAGACTGCTTTGGCTATTCAGGGCCTTTTGTGGTTCCATATACATTTTAGGATCATTTGTTTCAGCTTTTTGAAAAATGCTGTTGGCATTTTGATGGAGATTCCATTGTATCTATATATTGCTTTGGGTAGGATGGTCATTTTAACAATATTTGTTTTTCCAATCCATGAGTATGGGATATCTTTCCATTTGTTTGTGTCATCTTTAATTTCTTTTATCAGTGTTTTACAGTTTTCAGAGTACAGGTCTTTCACCTCTTTGATTAAGTTCATTCCTAAGTATTTTATTCTTTTTGGTACAACTGTAAATGAGAGTTTTCTTAATTTCTCTTTCTCCTGCTTCGTAATTATTTCATAGAAATGCAACAGACTTCTGTATATTCAGTTTTGTATACTGCAGCTTTTCTGAATTCATTTATCAGTTACAGCAGTGTTTTGGTGGAGTCTTCAGGATTTTCTATATATAGTATCATATCATCTGCAAATAAAATTTTACTTCTTCCTTACTGATTTGGATAGTTTATATTTTTTCTTTTCTGATTATTGTAATTGCTAGCCTGAATTTTAAAATGATAATTTCTTTGCTCTCCTTATAATTACATCACCTATATATGTATCACAGGGCAGCACCATTTATTTTATAATAGATTGCCTTTCTCAATGATTATGTAACATTTTTTCTTCTCCTAGCTGCTCTTCTACAGTACAATTTTTACTACTCTATTATCAAAGGCAATAGCTAATTCCCCTCCTGTAAATGTGGGCTAGCCTTCCTAGTTCATATGTAATCAAATGATGCTATGTGACTTCCCAGGTTTTTTTGAGAAGTCTTATACCTTCAGCTTGGTCATTTTAAACATGTGTCCAAATACACCCCCTTGGAAGACTTCCTCTCATAACCCAGCAGATTTTGAGAAGCCTACCGCAGACGAAAAGGACAAGTGCTTTGCTACAAATGAGTTCAGCCTTCAAGTATGCTGACCAACTGTATGCCCAAGAGGTCCTGGTGTTGATATAGAAGAGTCCTGCATCCTGGGAATCCCGTCAGTTCCAGGCAATCTAGAAGAGTTGGTCAATTTACCTTAGACTCATCCCAGCCCAGACATCAAAAACTGAGTGAATAATCCTCTAGATGATTACAGATGCAATCATCTAAATTACCCACAACTCTTCAAATCTTCTCAGCTGAAGCCTCAGACATAGTGAAGCAGAAAAAAAATTCATCCCACACTCCTTCTGAATTACTGACTCACAAAATTTATGGGAATAATACAGCAGTTGTTTTTTTTTTAATGTCACTGACTTTGGAGTACTCTGTTACACAATAATACATAAGAAAAATATTTTAAACAGTCCTTAAAATTTTTATAAATAACATGATTTGTATTTTTTTTGCCCTAACTTTTTTTCTTGCAGAGAAAGTAATTTTAAGTTTGAAGATATAAAATGGAAATTCAAGAAAATTTTAAGAAATATACATATATATGACACTAAATAATGACAGAAGAGTTACTTATTCAAGAAGACATAAATACCCTAAATGTTTATGCACTCAACAACTGTCTAAATAAAAGAGGCAAAATCCATTAGAACTGAAAGAAATAGACAAATCCAAAATATACTTGGAGAATTCAACACCTCGCTCTTTCAGTAATTATATACCCAACAGAAAGAAAATCAGTGACATAGTTGAACACAGCATAACTGATAAAGTGGATCGGATTAACATGTATAGAATGTTCTATTCAACAACAAAGTAATGCACAGTTTTCAAGCTCACATGAACATTCACTAAGATAGATCAATGTTGTATCATAAAAATCAACAATTTGAAAGAATAGAAACCATACGAAATATGCTCCCAATTAACAAGGAAGTTAAACAAAAAATCAGTAATATAAAAATGCTGGAACCCTGATATCTGGAGATTAAATGAAACACTTACAAATAACACATGGATCAAACAAGAAGTATCAGAAGAAATTTTTAAATATTTTAAGTAAATCGAAATTTAAAACATAACAATATTTATAAGATGCAAGGAAAACAGTGATAAAAATGAAATTTATAGTAGTAAATATATGTATTATAAAGGAAGGACCTAAAACAAAAATATTGTTTCAGTCACTGTACACCACATAAATAAAAAGCCTAAAGCTAGCAGAAAAAGTGAAACAATGAAGTATAAAGCAGAAATTGATGAAACTGAAAACAGTCAATTAAAGGAGAAAATTAACAAAACCAAATGCTAGGTTTGGGGTTTTTGTTCATTTGTTTAATAGTAATAAAATAATAAACTCCCCAGCCAAGCTAAACAAGAAATGGAGAATTACCAATATAGTAATAAAAAATCTTCACGACTGATTCCATGCATATTAAAATTATACTAACAGAATAGTATAAATAACTTTAAGCCCACAATTTTCATAACTTAGATGAAACAGATCAATTACTTGACAAGCTATCAAAACTCACATAAGGAGAAATAGATAATCTGAGTAAGTTTATATATTTTAAGTAAATTAAATCAATAATAAATAACATTCTAAAAGAAAAATCATCAAGCCCAGATGCTTTTAAGTAGTGAATTCTCTCAAACATTTAAATACATTATAGAAATTTTCCACATTCTCTTCTAGGAAACAGAGGAATACTGCCCAATTCATTCAATGAGTCCAGCATTATCTAATTATCAAAACCAGATAAAGACATTAGAAGAAGAACTGGCCAATATCCTTCATAAACACAGATAAAAATAACCTCAACTAAATACCAGCAAACCAAAATCTACACTTTAAAAACAATAATCACACATAATGGCAAATGGGAATTATTCTAGGTTTGCTAGAGTATATTACATCATTTAAAAATCAATGTACAACAGCATGTGGACAGATCACAGAAGAAATAAATGTATGATCATATTAACTGAAGCAGAAAGAACACCTGACAAAATCTATCACCTATTTATGTCCAAAAACTCTTAGCAATGTATGGATAGAGCCTAAAATTCACAAATTGATAATAACATCTATGAAAAGCCTATCGCTAACCTCATATTTAATTGTGAATAAAGGGACATTTTACCCCTGAGTTCAAGAACAAGACAAGCATGCGTCCTCTCACCACCCTTTTCAATACTACACTGGATTTGTTGACTAAAGCAGTCATACAAGAAATAAAAGGTATGTATACTGGAAAAATAAATAAAACTGATTTTATTCACAGAAGACAGTATTATCTAAGTAGAAATTTCCAAGAATCAATGAATAACCAACAACCTCTTAAAACCAGTAAGTGAATATAGCAATGCAGGATGCAAGAGTAATACAAAACATCAATTGCTTTCCCACATATCAGTAACGAAAAATTGAAGAAAAAAAAGCACAGAAACAATGCCATTTACAATGGTTTTAAAAAACAATGATAAAATTAGGGATAAATCTATCAAAATATATAGAGAAACCTATGCAAAAAGCCACAAATGCTTATTTAGAAAAATTGGGCAGGATTTTTAATTAATAAATTTATATTTTACAGCAGGTCTAGGTTTAGAAAATAATATAGAAGGAAATACAAAGTTCCCATATACACCCTCAAACCCAAAGATTCTGCTATTATTAACATCTTGCAGTAATATGGTCTATTACAATTACTGCACCAATATCAATATATTATTATTAACTAATAGCTACAGTTTACATTTAAATTCACTCTGAGATGTACATTCTGTGTGTTTTGAGAAATGTATAACGACACGTATTCACCATTACAATATCACAGAGAATAGTTTCACTGCCCTAAGCATCCCCTGTATTCCAGGTATTCATCCCTTCTTTCCTCTTTTTTTTTTTTTTTAAGATTCTATTTATTTATTTGACAGAGAGAGATCACAAGCAGGCAGAGGGTGGTGGGGAAGCAGGCTCGCCACTGAGCAGAGAGCCCGATGTGGGGCTCGATCCCAGGACCTTGGGATCATGACCTGAGCCAAAGGCAGAGGCTTTAACCCACTGAGGTACCCAGGCGCCCTTTCTTTCCTCTTTTTAAACCTTAGGCAACTAGTCATATGTTTACTGTCTCCTTAGCTTTGCCTCTTCTAGAATGTCAAATAGCTATAATCATACAATATGTAAACTTCCTAAATTGGCTCTTTAACGTAGCAATATACATTTAGGGTACTGTTGAACTGAAGATTTTTTACATATTCTTCACTGTACTCTTATCAGGCATACGATTCAGAATATTTTCTCTCATTGTGTGGGTTTCACTCTCTTGACTGCACACTTTACAGCTCAAAAGTTTTTAACTTTGATCACGTCCAATTTATGTTTATATGTGTATATATTTTCCCCCTTGATTGCTTGTGTTTTAGGTGCCATATCCATAAAACTGCTGCTTAATACAAGGTCACAAAGATTATACCTGTTTTTCCTCATGAGAGTTTTAGCTCTTATATTTAGATCACTTATCCACTTTTACTTAATTTTTGACCATGGTTATAGACAAAGGCCCAGACTGATTCTTTTGCATGTGGATATTGAGTTGACCAAACATCATTTGCTAAAAAAAAAAATGTTTTTTCACTAATGAATTGTCCTAGTCCTCTTGTCAAAAACATCAATCTACCATACAAGTATAGGTTTATTTGTATATCCTCAATTCATTAATCTAAGTCCTTAATTTATGTCAGCGTTGATTACCAGAGTGCTGGTATGCTTTGAATTTGGGAAGTGTGAGTTGCCCAATTTTGTTCTTTTCCATATTTGTTTTCACTATTCCAGTCTTCCGCATTTTCATATTAGTTTTAGGACCAGCTTGTCTATTTCTGCAAGGAGTCAATTAAAAATTTGAAATATAGCACAATTTGGAGTGTACTAGCAATAACAAACCTTCCATCTCATAAACAAAGGAAACCTTCCCATTTATTTAGATCCTTTTTTATCCCATTTATATCTTTAATTTTTTTCAACAATGTTTTTATGTAGCTAAAGTGTCTGTCTTTATTTTTTTAAATTCATTTCTAAGTACTTTTTTTTTAAACAGAATTGATTCCTTAAGTTCATTTTCCAACTGTTAGTATATAAAAACACAGCAGATTTTTATATGTTGGCCTTGTATCTTAAAATTTTGCTGAACTTCTTTATTAGCTCTAACAACTTCTTATTCTTTGGATGGTCTCTGTACAAAATCATTTTAAATGCAAATGGTTTTACTACTTCTTTTTCAATGTGGATGCCCTTAATTTTATTGCCTAATTTACCTGACTACAATCTGTAGTGCCATGTTACATAGTAGCAGCAAGCACAGATATCTTTGTCTTCTTCCTGATCTTAAGAAGAAAACTTTCAATCTTTTACTATTTCCATATTAAGCTTGTTCTTAGCTGTGGATTTTTCATAGACGACCTTTACCAGATTGTAGCAGTTCTCTTTCTATTCCTGTTTTATTTTTTATCATGTAAGAGTGTTAGGTCAAATGCTTCTTTTGTCTCTACTGAGATAATTATGAGTTACTCTCCCCTTTATTCTATTAATATGATACATTGATTTTAGTATGCTGAATCAGCCTTGAATTCCTGGGATAAATTCCACTCAGTCATGGAACATGATCCTTTTACTGTGAAACTGGATTCAATAATTCCAATGTCTAGGATTCCTTAGGAATGATTTCTGTTTAACTCTTTTATATCTTTTCAATGGGTCATACTTTTCTAAGTCCTAAAAATTTTCCCTTTTATACTTTTTCCTTTTTATACTTTTCTATGAGCCATTTGAATATAGCTTTAAACATACTGGTGTTACATTAACCAGCTTACAAGCACCTTTTTATTTAAAAAGACCATCTATTTTCCCCTCTCTGCAGTGTCACTTCATTCATGTGTCAACACTTTACACATACTTGTGTGTACATATCTAGGTTCTTCATTCTATTTTATTGATGTATTTATACAACTTCGCTATTGCTATTACTATATCAGTTTTTACAACTTTTGTAAATGGTGGATACTTTATTCTATTAGCATAATAATGTTTTGGCTACTCTTAATCCCAAGCATTTTTCAAATCAACTAGGCTTTATAAAACAATGTAAAAAGCTTTTGAATTGAAATTATATATGCTGTATACCTAAACTTATTTAATAAGGCAATTTTTGAGGGCATGCTTGGAAAATGCAATTTCTGATGCATTACATGTCTATTTATCAGGCTTTCCTTAATGACTATCAGTAAATTTTTATAAAGGTCCACAAATAGATCTTGTATTTATTAGTTTCCAAGCCAATTGACAATTTTTCATTTTATTGTAAATTTTTCTCCTGTCTGTTGGTGGCATATAGAACTACAACTGATTTTTGGATGTTGACTAAATATCCAGAAACTGTGCCAAAACATCTAATACATTATTTAACAAGAGTTTTAAAAGCTTTCTAGGTATAGAGTGCTATTAAAACAAGATGCCCTTCAACAGACGAATGGATAAAGAAGATGTGGTCCATATACACTATGGAGTATTATGCCTCCATCAGAAAGGATGAATACCCGACTTTTGTAGCAACATGGACGGGACTGGAAGAGATGATGCTGAGTGAAATAAGTCAAGCAGAGAGAGTCAATTATCATATGGTTTCACTTATTTGCAGAGCATAACAAATAACACGGAGGTCATGGGGAGATGGAGAGGAGAAGGGAGTTGAGGGAAATTGGGGGGGAGATGAACCATGAGAGACTATGGACTCTGAAAAATAACCTGAGGGTTTTGAAGGGGCGGAGGGGGTGGGAGGTTGGGGGAGCCTGGTGGTGGGTACTATGGAGGGCACGCATTGCATGGAGCACTGGGTGTGGTGTAAAACTATGAATTCTGTTACGCTGAAAAGAAATAAAGAAAATATTTTAAAAAATTCTTTTTCAATACATATATAGCACTGACTATTACCTTAATTATATTATCAAATATTAGCAGACACTTCAGGCATCTTTAACTATTTTTTTTTTAATTTCAGAAGGAGAGAATTCATATCTTTAACATGTTTCCTGTAGGAATTTATTGATTGTTGATATTTCAAAAAGCACTCTTTTCTTCACCTAATAAGGTCACAAATAAATCTGAAATGTGTGAAAAATTTTTTGTTAACAATATAAATTATCAAACACTTTCTTCCTCTTTTATTATTAATATGTTAAGTTATGCAGATATATTATATTATGCAGATATATGCAGATATATTATATTATGCAGATATATGCAGATATATTTTCTAATGTTACATACCCTATCTATTGCAATAAACTCAAATGTCCATAATTTATTATTCATTTTATATAATGCTATAATGCAATTTCTTTAAAGTTTTATTCAGAATATGATATTCACCACAGTTTTCCTTTCTCTTAATGTCCATTTCAGATTTTGTTATCAGCCTCATAGCATAAATTGGGACATATTACTTCCTCTTCTGTACTCTACCAAATTTTGTGTAAGGCTGAACCTAAATAAAAACAAAATTGAAATTTTGATGTAATTTGCTAGTGAAACCAACCATGCCTGAAGTCTGTTTATGTGTTTCAGTGTGTGTCTCTGTGTGTGTACACCGGTGTGCATTATACTTTAGGGAGAGGGATCCTCTTAAAAGTTAACTTATTGGGGAGCCTGGGTGGCTCAGTGGGTTAAAGCCTCTGCCTTTGGCTCAGGTCATGATCCCAGGGTCCTGGGATTGAGCCCCGCATCGGGCTCTCTGCTCGGCGGGGAGCCTGCTTCCCCCTCTCTCTTTCTGCTTGCCTCTCTGCCTGCCTCTCTGCCTACTTGTGATCTCCGTCAAATAAATAAATAAAATCTTAAAAAAAAAAAAAAGGAATGGGCAGAGGACATGAAGAGACATTTCTGCAAAGAAGACATCCAGATGGCCAACAGACACATGAAAAAGTGCTCCACATCACTCGGCATCAGGGAAATACAAATCAAAACCACAATGAGATACCACCTCACACCAGTTAGAATGGCTAAAATTAACAAGTCAGGAAATGACAGATGCTGGGAGGATGCGGAGAAAGGGGAACCCTCTTACACTGTTGGTGGGAATGCAAGCTGGTGCAACCACTCTGGAAAACAGCATGGAGGTTCCTCAAAAAGTTGAAAATAGAACTACTCTATGACCCAGAAATTGCACTACTGGGTATTTACCCTAAAGATACAAACGTAGTGATCAGAAGGGGCACGTGCACCTGAATGTTTATAGCAGCAATGTCCACAATAGCCAAACTATGGAAAGAACCTAGATGTCCATCAACAGATGAATGGATAAAGAAGAGGTGGTATATATATACAATGGAATACTATGTAGCCATCAAAAGAAATGAAATCTTGCCATTTGCGATGACGTGGATGGAACTAGAGGGTATTATGCTTAGTGAAATAAGTCAATTGGAGAAAGACAACTATCATATGATCTCCGTGATATGAGAAAGTGGAGATGCAACGTGGGGGGCTTTGGGAGTAGGAAGGGAAGGAGACAAACCATAAGAGACTCTTAATCTCACAGAACAATGATGGTTGCCAGGGGGTGGGGGGTAGGGAGACGGTGGTGGGATTATGGACATTGGGGAGGGTATGTGCTATGGTGAGTGTTGTGAAGTGTGTAAACCTGGCGATTCACAGACCTGTACCCCTGAGGCTAATAACACATTATATGTTTATAAAAAAAATAAAAAATTTAAAAAAACAAAAAACAAAAAAAAATAATAATTAAAAAAAGATGTTGTCCATACATACAATGGAATATTACTCAGCCATCAGAAAGGATGAATACCTACCATTTGCTTCGACATGGACAGAACTGGAGGGGATTATGCTAAGTGAAATAAGTCAAGCAGAGAAAGACAATTATCATATGTTTTCACTTATATGTGGAACATAAGGAATAGCATGCAGGACATTAGGAGAAGAAAGGGGAAAATGAAGGCAGGGGGGCGGAAATCAGAGGACAAGAAAAACCATGAAAGACTATGGACTCTGGGAAACAAACTGAAGGTTTCAGAGGGGAGAGGGGTGAGGATGGGATAGCCCAGTGATGGGTATTAAGGAGGGCATGTGTTGCAATGAGCACTGGATGTTATAGGAAAACAATGAAATATGGGAACACTACATCAAAAACTAATGAAGTACTGTATGGTGAGTAACAGAACATAATAAAGGAAAGAAAAGAAAGGAAAGGAAAGGAGAGAAGAGGGGAGGGGAGGGGACGGTAGGGGAAGGGAGGAAGGAAGGAAGGAAGGAAGGGAGGAAACCTCCAAGTAATAAAAAATGTTTTATACTGGTGTAAATAACAATCATAGGCAAAATAATGTTCTTTGCTTAAAGAATAAATTCAGTCTGTCATCCCATCAGTATGCACAACACTGTTACCACCTCCCAAAATTTTGTTTCAGAACTTAATACCTTGTGTTTCTTTTCTTGAGGGACAAAAGAATGTATGGTAAAGATCCTGGGGTTTGAAGACCCAGACACAGGTGATCAAATTGTGACTCTGTCACCTATTCCCTTAATCTTCCAACCCTTGATTCTTATAACTATTAGAGTGGAACTAAATGTATCTTCCTTGCACAGTTGATTTAAAGATATCTAAGGGAAATGCATAAACAGTTTATGAGTAAAATGTAACAAAGGAGAAGTTATTATCATAAAAATAGGGTTAAAGTGTCTAATTCAGTGAATTCCTACTACTGGCAAATCTGGGGAAAAAAATGTCCAAATTGGCCAGTTAAACATATTCTTAATAAGGAAGTCTTTTATCACATTATATGATCATCATCTACCCCAACTATCCAGGCCTAATCAGACAAAACCACGTGGAAAGTTAAATTAAAGTAGATTCAATGTAAAATTTTGGTTAGAATAACTCCTCTCTTATCAACAATATTTATTGTGGGTCTTTGTTTCTGCATTGAAGTCTAATGGTCACAAAAGTGACAAAAGTACATCTTCACCAACACTTGTTATTTCTTGTGTTTTTTATTTTAGCCATTCTGATAGGTACAAAATGATATCTCATTGTGGTTTTAATTTGCATTTCCCTCATGATGAGTAATGTTGAGAATCTTCTCATGTGTCTGTTGGCTTTCTGTATGTTTTTTGAAAAAATGTCTATTCAGGTTCTCTGCCCATTTTTAACTGGATTTTGTGTGTGTGTGTGTGTTGAATTATATAAGTTCTTTATATAAAAATATCAATATTTTATATTTTTATAAATTATATAAAGAATAAATATATATATATCATATATTAACCCTGTATTCAAATATATTATTTGCAAATATTTTCTCTTATTCAGGAGATTACCTTCCTTTTTTGTTGATGATTTCCTTCACTGTGCAAAAGTTTTATATTTTGCTGTAGTCTCAATAACTTAATTTTGCTTTTGTTTCCTAGCCAGAGGAGACTTATCTAGAAAACACATTTTCATAGTCGATGTCAAAGAAATTAATGCCTATATTTTCTTCTCAGAATTTTATGGCTTCATGTCTCACATTTAGGTCTTCAGACCATTTGAGTTTATATTTGTATGTTGTAAGAAAGTGACCTAACTTCATTCTTTTGCATGTGGGTTCCTCAAAACATTAAAAATAGAATTACAAATGCTGATATAAAATAAATAAAAATAGAATTACAATATACTCCAATAATTCCCCTACTGAGTATTTACACAAAGAAAACTGAAACACTAATTCAAAAAGATACAGGCATCCCTATGTTTACTGCAGCATTATTTAATTTACAATGGCCAAGACATGGAAGCAACCCAAGTATCCATCCATAGATGAATGCATAAATATGTAGTACATATATACAATGGAAATTAATCAGCTGGAAAAAAAAATGAATTCCTTCTATTTGCAACAACATGTTTAGACCAAGAGAATATTATGCTGAGCAAAATAAGTCAGAGAAAAGCAAATGCCATAAGACTGCACTTGTATGTGGAATTTAAGAAACAAAACAAAGGTGGAAAACAAGAGAAAAACAAAAAACCAGACTCTTAAAATAAATAACAGACTGGTGATTACCAAAGGGAAGGTGAGGAGGAAAGGATGGGGGAAATCAATAAAAAGGATTAAGAGTAAGAATACAACTACTTGGGGCGCCTGGGTGGCTCAGTGGGTTAAGCCTCTGCCTTCAGCTCAGGTCATGATCTCAGGGTTCTAGAATCTAGCCCCGCATCAGGCTCTCTGCTCAGCAAGGAGCCTGCTTCCCCCTCTCTCTCTGCCTGCCTCTCTGCCTACTTGTGATCTCTGTCAAATAAATAAATAAAATCTTTAAAAAAAAAAAGAATACAACTACTTATCTTGATGAACAGTGAAAAATGTATAGAACTGAGTCATTATATTGTATCCCTGAAACTAATATAACACTGTATTTTAATTATATTTGAATTTTTTAAAAAGTAACAAAATTATTGGAGAATTTTGAACTATAAAAATGGCAATTTCATATGGTTTGATCTAATACTTTACCTTCTTAAACTATAAAATCTTTTTAAAGTTTCTTTGATAAAAGTACTTTTACATCTAATGTAGCTAATGTGCTATCCTTTGTATTTATTTTCTCTGTTACATCCTCACCAAATGGTCATCCATTCTAGACTGGAATACAGAGTGTGTTATAGGCCCAACCGTGTCCCCCTACAAGTTCGTATATTGAAATTCTTGGCACCCCAAATCTCTGAAAGTAACTGTACTAGGAGATAGGACTTTTAGTGAAGTTATTAACATAACAGGAGGATTAAAATGATCCCTAATACACTTTGCCTGATGTTCTTTCTAGAAGACAATTGGGTACACAGAAACCTCAAGGATGCCTGTGCAAAAAAACAAGAATGACCATGTGAAGACATAGCAAGAAGGCAGTCATCTGCAAGCCAAGATGAGCGGCCTAAAAAGAAATCAAACCTGTTGATGCCTTGATCTTGGACTTGTGGCCTCCAGAACTGTGAGAAGATGTATTTCTGTTATTAAGCCACCCAGTCCATGGTATTTTGTTATGTCAGCCCCAGTAAACTAATATAGTGCCAGAAACTCATAGTTGAGAAAACCAAATTAGGTTCATTAAGAGTCAGTTTGATTTTAAGCATAAAGCTTCATGAATCTTAAGGTTTGATTTTTGTTTTTGAGCTCTTAAATTCTGTTGTATTGTTAAACCATATTACAGCAACCTCTGAATAAGCTCTGAATTTATTCAGCAATTATTGAGCGTCAGAATACACAATCAGACGCAAAAGATACAAGTAGGTTTCAATCTGATCTGCATTTACTCAGTTTTATGGAAGAGAAAGGGCAAGAGAAGTGGCAAATAGTTTTTAATCTCATGGGGGAGGCCTAGAAGCTTCTGGGCTAAGGGGTGAACTTCTTTTACCCCTTAGTGCATGAGTATGTAGGGCTGTCATGGACACATTACAGACCAGTGCACAGGTAGGTCATCTTGACAAAGAGAGTCTACAGTCTCAGCTTTTCACCAAACTACACAGACCTACAGTTTGTATACAAATTTAATTTGTTCAATCCAAGTAAATTTTACAGATCAGAGGTTTATACAGTAAAAGAGACACAAAATTCCACATTAGTTTTACATGTTGTTTTTAAGAAGATAAATATTGAGAGTATTCATCAGCAGGCCATTATCAGACCAATCTAGATGTTAACCCTCTGCTCAGAAGCCCATTAGAAAAGTTTGAAGACAATGCACAAAGAAATGAGGAGGCATAATCCTGGGAAGCCTCCCAGACCCTGCAGTGTTCCATTTATTCTAAACATGAATTCACCCTTTCTTACGGCCTTGCAGGCTCAGATTCAATTTTGCTATTTAATTTTGCTAGTTTCCCAAAGTTGATACGACTCTGGAATGTTAGATTAGGGAAAGGATGTTCATAAGTGACAGATATATAAAAATTAGAATTCATTAGAATACACTCAGCAATAAACCAAAAACAGAACCAGAGAGTCACAGTAAATAGGCTAAAGCATTCCCTCCATGTGAAAAGCTACACAAGCTCTAAGACAACATTCCTTAGAGAAAGTCAGACAGTAGGGAATCAGATAAAATCTATTACATAAATCACACCTTTGGAATTAGACTCTTAAGTATCATGCTTAATCTTTATGCCTTCATGTCCTCCACATCTGTGAGGTGTGCTGAAAGTTTATGCCAGTCCTAAAAGGTACCTTGTTCCAGTTATCTAGAGAAAATTATATAAGCTTTATAAAAACTGATTTCACTGAGAGGCTATATCTGCCAGCCTATCAATGTCGTATATAAACTGGTAAGTATGTATGAATGAATGTCACTGGAAGCATATGGAAATCAGCTATGTATTTACTTTTATTTCCAAAGACATAGCCTTTCTTAGGTGTTCTCTATGTGGAAATTTGCCTTCTCTGATATTCCATTCACTTATTTTCTAGAAATTATTCACCCCTTTGCTCTTGATTTCACCTTAATCTTGTCCATTGCCACATGCAGAAACTCAGTGTCCAGTTCTGTTTCAAATCATTTTGGCCAGAGATCCAGGTTCTGGGATCACGTGGCTATTGGGGTCCATCCTGGTTATTAATGAGGTTCTCCAAAGAAAGAATATTCTGGGAGGTCAGCAATCACTCTAATGATATCCACTAGTAGGACCACAAGTAAATTTCATTTTGTAAGCTTTAGCACAGCATTCTAGCCTCTCAATTTCTTTCCTGGATACTGGCTAAACCACTAAGTATTTTTTAGTATACGTTTCAGCAAAATTTTACCTGTAAACTTGAAAAGCCCATCTTCTCTAACTATATCTTTTCAAACGGAAAGACTTCCAAAGCTTCATTAAGTAAATCATTCTTCAGCCTGTCACTAGAGATTTCTCTCTATGCTGTCATAGATTAAGTGATTCTGTTGAGATTACAGAGTTTTGGGTGACTATTCACATAGAAGCAGATACACATTTATTTTAGGTTAGCCATATTAATTGTCGTTCTTCACAATATTCTTTTAAATGTTTTAATATTTATAAGCTGTTGCAGTATCTAGTCTGAATTATGTTAAAAATGACATTTGCATTTATCCCCTTCTTCCATGTATGGTACTCAGCTTTGTC
Organism: Mellivora capensis; assembly: GCA_004024625.1. Classification (NCBI taxonomy): domain Eukaryota; kingdom Metazoa; phylum Chordata; class Mammalia; order Carnivora; family Mustelidae; genus Mellivora; species Mellivora capensis. The sequence continues at coordinate 56,888 of PISX010003145.1, read as the reverse complement.
ATCTTTTAAAAAAATATTAGTAGACTTAAATCAGATATGTTCAATATTTAAGATAGTCTAGAAATATCATATGTTTGTTCTTGACCATTACACATTATCAGTGATGTGCTTGCTTTTGAACCTTGCAAAACTGTCCAGTACTCTTCTATTTATCTACACATGACATTTCATAACTGAGTGTGCTTAGCAAGTGTTAAGCTCTTTTAAACTGAAATAGAACCCCATTTGTTTTGGAGTCTGATTTGTATTACCCAGAAATTGAATTGGTTTATTATATTTCTCTCTTGAAGAATATACACAATTCTTTTAAATGCTAAAAATAATTGCTATAATAAAAACAGCTACTGCCTCATTGTATTATTAACTTAGAAGTTTATATCGGGGCACCTGGGTGGCCCAGCGGGTTAAGCCTCTGCCTTCGGCCCAGGTCATGATCTCAGGATCCTGGGATCAAGCCCCGCATTGGGCTCTCTGCTGGGTGGTCTCCCCCGCTCTCTCTGCCTGACTCTCTGCCTACTTGTGATCTCTCTATCAAATAAATAAATAAAATCTTTATAAAAAAAAAGAAGTTTGTATCTTATAAAAGAGCTATATCCTACTATCATATATGAAAATTAGAGGATGGAACTGTGTCTCAAGTGGCTGGCTTTAAAACTGACCCTTCTTTACTTTGTTAAGATTGATACCAAAGACAAACACATTCAATTGTCTCGTGGAGATACCACTTGGGATACTGCACAGGTACCTCAGTTCACCATGTCCAATTTACACTCATACCACTGCCATCAACAACCCTTGCCTGAAAACAAGCAAACAGATAAACTGTAACTTCTGCTGATCATTCATTTACCAATTTAGAAAGCAGTTCTTAGGAGAAGTAAATGTTAGCATTCTCACCAATGGCAACGAGAACATTTAGAAGGTGTAAACAACAACTTACTTTCAGAGTCAACAGCAGTGAAAAAAAACAAGTAATTGTTTAATAAATATTTTTTAATGAACCATTTTAATCCCATAGTTTTGAATGGTTCCTTGAACCTGCAGTAATGATCTGGCTACTTGATTTTAAAAAACATATATATATGTATATATATATGCAAATTAAAGTATTTCTCCATTTGTGGGTTCTGTACGGATATTTTACTACTTTTTCTAGTATGCAGAAAATGTATCTGGTTATTTAGTAAAATGAAAAACCTATATTACCCGCTGTCACATATAAATTTAAATGCATTATTCTTCTCTCTTAATTTTTACTTCTTAATTGCTACAGACAAAAAAACAAAAGTTTACGAAGTTGTGTGATTATTTCTACCTAACTTTACATTAAGATGTTCACTTTTTGTTCCTCATAAGTTTCTGACATACACAAAGATATGTGACCTCTTTGTTAAATAGTGTAGATAATTTCTATCTACCTCACCAGGAGCACGCAGGGAATAATGTGATGATTTATATGCAAAGCACTGCAAACTTGCCTAGAGCAGTAGAACAAATGCCAAATGTTTACTAAGAGGATACCATGTTTCCGAATCTTGATAGAAGCAAGATCATGGAAGAAGGCTGTGCCTGTGGCCATTTGGCTATTAAAGCTTATGAAAGTCTCCTTTGCAGTTTCCGTATGTGCTTATGATATGCAAATTAAAGGTATTGGAGAATTTTACAATAAAAGTTTTGGTAGTTTTCTTGAATTCAGACATTTTGAATAAAGCAAATCAGTGGAACTTTCCCAACATATGCCAGTAATGGGTACAATGGCTTCCTTGGAAATGTGGTGTGTGCGTGTGTGCGTGTGTGTGTGTGTGTGTGTGTGTGTGTATAACGCAACCTATTCAGTGTCAGAAGCAAGGTTTTCAAGATGCAGTAAAGTAAATACCAGGCGAATAATGATAAGTGACTATGGGTTGGATTTCTCTTGCTATCAACACAGCAGAGAATTGAAACATTATGTGTATTCTATGAATACAATAAAAAAACTTGAGAATCAATGATAAAGAGGAGGGACGCATGGGTGGCTCAGTCGGTTAAGCGGCTGCCTTCGGCTCAGGTCATGATCCCAGCGTCCTGGAATCAAGTCCCGCATGGGGCTCCTTGCTCGGCGGGGAGCCTGCTTCTCCCTCTGCCTCTGCCTGCCTCTCTGTCTGCCTGTGCTCGCTCTCTCTCTCTCTGACAAATAAATAAATAATCTTAAAAAAAAAAAAGAAAATTATAAAGAGGAAAACTCAAAAGAAAAAGCCTATTATGCTCAGTACGAAGCAACGGTCCTTGGTTTTAATTTCTTTTCTTTTAGTGAAGGAAAGATATCAGCCTATATGTATAATTCATATTCCCAAGCCAAAATTACTAATTCCTAGTAGAGCTTGAAAGAGGATGTGACATATTTATGCTTAAAAAAAACTTTGCATAAAAATAAAATCTAACACTACATTTAAAAATCATGTTAGATATCAACGGAGTTTATTTTGGGAAAGGAACGATGGGACAATTTTATTAACATAATCTACCCAACCATGTATTTTTTTTTCCAATGGACTGAACTTTATTTTTGCCAGCTTTATTGAGATGTAATTAACAAATGAAAACTGTATATATCTAAGGCATACAATGTATTGTTTTGATACATATATACAATGTTAAATGATGACCACAATCAAGCTAATTAATATTAATTTTAATTTAATAAATATAATTTTAACCTATTTGATCACCTCAAATAGGTACTGTTTACATTTTTTTGTGTGAAAATCCTTAAGATCTACTCTCTTTACAAATTTCAAGTATACACTATTATCACATACCTTGCAGTACAGTAGTATTCTCTGTCCATGGTTTTGCTTTCCATAGTTTCAGTTACCTGTGGTCAACTGTGATCCAGGCAGATATCCTCCTTCTGACACAACCCCAGAAGGTCAGTAATAACCTACCATTATTTCACATTGCCTATGTCATTCACTTCACTTCATCCCAACAAATAAGCATTTTATCCTCTCACATCATCACAGGAAGAGTGAGTACAGTACAGAAAGTTTGTTTTGAGAGAAATCACACTCACATAACTTTTATTACACTATGCTATTATAATCATTCTATTTACTGTTGCTAATCTCTTACTAAGCCTTATTTAGAAATTAAGCTTTATCTTAGTATACTATGCTTAGTATACTATGCTTATACTATATATAGCATATATACTATGCTGAGGAAAAAGCATAATATGTATAGTGTTTGGTATACTACCCATGGTTTCAGGCATCCACTGGAGGTCTTATAAGGAATCGCTTGCAGATAAGGAGGGATTACTGTATTGTCTTTCTCTGCCTGCCTTATTTTACTTAGCATACTGTCTTTCAGGTTCATCCATATGCTTGCAAAGTGCAGGATTTCTTTTTTTTATGTTTGAGAAATATTCCAGCATATATGCATGTGTATATATGCATGCACATATAAGACATTGATCTATTCACCCACTGATAGACATATACGTCTTATATCTTGGGTTTTTTTTTTAATATCTTAACTTTTGTGAATAATGGTACAATGAATATAGGAGCACAATCATCTCTTCAAGATAATTTCCTTTAAATATATAACCAGAAGTGAGACTGCTCAATCATAGGATAGTTCTGCTTTTAACTTTTTAAAGGACTCTCCATACTGTAGCAATTTATATTTCTATCAATAGTGTACAAAGATTCCCTTTCCTCCACATCCTCAAAGCTAAACTTGTTAGCTTTGTTGTTTTTGCTTTTGTTTTTTATACTAGCTACTGTAACAGGAATAAGGTGATATCTCATTGTGGTGTTGATTTATATTTCTCTTGAGATTAGTAATGTTGATCACTTTCACATGTATCTGTTGACCGACTACACGCCTTTTTTTTTTAAGTGTCTGCTCAAGTCCTTGATCATTTTTAATCAGGTTATTTTCCTGCTACTGAGCTGTTTCAGTCATCATATATTTTAGGTTTCAACTCCTTATCAGATGTATGTTTTATAAATATGTTCTCTCATGCCATACATTGTCTCTTTACTCTTTTGTTTCCTTGTTATGCATAAGTCTTTCTGTTTGATGTAGTCCCATTTGCCTATTTTTGCTTTTGCTGCCTGTGCTTTTAGATCATATAAAAAAAATCATTGCCAAAAATGATGTTGAGAAGCTTTCCCCCTATATTTTATTCTAGTGGTTTAATAGTTTCAAATATTACATTTAAATCTTTAATCCATTATGAGCTTTTATTTATGATGTGAGATAGGGCAGTTTCATTCTTCTGCATGTTATACCCATTCTGCAAACACAATATATTGAAGTGATTATTCTTTCCCCAATGTGTATCCTTGGGAACTCACTGTGGTTCTTTAAGATGATTATTCTGAATTCTTGTCAGGCAATTCACAAATCTCCAATTTTCTCAAGTTGGTTACTAGATTTTTTTTTCCTTTGATCAGGTCCTGTTTTCTAGATTCTTCATGCTCTTTGTATGTTTGCTTTGTTGTCTATGCATTTGAAGATAGAGACTTTTGTTCTGTGCCTTTTAAGTCTTGCATATCAGCACCAGTTGTAAGATGCCCTCCCTTTTATTCTTAGCTGTTCCAAGGGCCCAGGATCCACAGATTGCTCCATACTCAGTATAAGGCAAAGTAGAAACTGGCTTCATGGAAGGTGCTCTGAAATTTTGGGGATAAGACTCCCTTCACTTCATTCTCTCTTGTGGAGGAAAAAAGCCTCAGTTAAGTACCTTTTCCCAAACTCATAGAGTAGAACTTGCATTAAGGGGATGTCCTCCTCTTTCCTCTGTTCCCTGCTGCTGCAGGGGATTGGGCTCTGTAGATAGTTCACTGTTTGGAATGAGGTGAGACAGAAACAAGCTCAATGGATTATGCCTTGAGATGCCAAATGCACACTCCAATATCACATTCCCCACAACAGGAGAAATCATGGGCTGAGGTAATCTTGGTGTTCAACTAAACTGGTTTGAGAGAGAGACTGACCTGAGTACACTGCTCCTCTTACCCATATAAATGTGACTGCTCTCAGTTTGTGCTCCTCTGGATTATAATGACTTTTTACTCTATGTTTTGCATTTCCTTTCAAGGTATTTTGCTACCTAAATCATCATTGATTCTATTGAGGAACAAGAGTTAGGGCTTCCTACTCTGCCACCTTGCTAGTATCACCACCTCTAATCATGTATTATCCATTCATTATCAATTTTGGTACATTTAAATAATAAGCTTCTCCCCATATGCAATAAAAATCACATAGAAGCTATTTACTAATGGTAGGGATACATGGGAACTTTCAGAAAATCCAGATTCATCTGGTCTTGGATAAGTTCAACAAATGCAAAAAGTGGCATAGGATATTAGTAAGTTAGAATAGATAAATATTAGGAGAACCCAAGTAATTCAGCCAGTTGGGCATTCAACTCTTGATTTTTGGCTCAGGTTGTGATCTCAGGGTGCTGAGACTGAGCCCTGCCTCTGTCTCACCTCATTCCAAACACTGAGGTGAGTAAAACAAAAGCAAATATAAACTACTAGGACTTCAAAATAGTCTTTAAAATAAAAAAAAAAAAAACTTCCTCACAGCAAAAGAAACAATCAGCAAAACTAAAAGGTAACCTACAGAATGAGAAAAGACACCTGAAATGACATTTGTGATAAAGAGATAGTGTCCAAAATATATAAATAACTGATACAACTCAACAGCCAAAAACCAAATAATACAATTAAAAATGGGCAGAAGACATGAACAGACATTTCTCCAAAGAAGACATATGAATGATTAACAGACACATGAAAAGCTGCTCAACATCACTCATCATCAGGGAAATGCAATTCAAAACTATAAGGAGATATTACTTCACACCTGTCAGAATGGCTAAAATCTAAAAACACAAAGAACAACAGGTGTTGGCAAGGATGTAGAGAAAGGGGAACTCTCTTGCACCTTTAGTGGGAATATAAATTGGTGCATCCACTATGGAAAACAGTATGGAGATTCCTCAAAAAGTTAAAAATAGAACTATCTTTTGATCCAGCAATTGCACTACTAGGTATTTCCCAAAAAATACTAAAATACTAACTCAAAGGGATATACACACCTAACGTTTATAGCAGCATTATCTACAATAGCCAAATTACGGAAACAGCCCAAGTGTCCATCTTCTGATGAATGGATAAAGAAGGAGTGGTATATATACAAAATAAATATTACTCAGCCATCAAAAAGAATGAAATCTTGCCATTCACAACATCATGGATGGAGCTAGACAGTATTATGCTAATCGAAAGAAGCCAATCAGAAAAATACAAAGACCATATGATTTCACTCTTATATGAACAAACAAAGGAGCAAAGAGGAAAAGAGAGGGGCAAACCAAGAAAAGGACTCTTAAAACTACAGAGAACAAACTGATGGTTACTAGAGGGGAAGTGCGTGGAAGAGTGGGTGAAATAGGTGATGGGGATTAAGTAGGGCACTTGTGATGAGCCCTGGGTATGGTACAGAAATGCTGAATCACTATACTGTACACCTGAAACTAATATTACAGTCTATGATAACTAATTGGAATTTAAATTCAAAATAAAGAAAAAAAGAAATATATTTTTATTTTCAGAAAAAAATATCTGAAAGCCTAATTAAAGAATACATCCTATATTTTTGTAATAAAATATAAACCACTGAAAAAATCTCACCTTACAAAATATGGCCTTCATGTCAAAAACATTTGTGCTTCTTCTGAGATATGGGCATGATTTCCTATTAAGGATATTTGAATCTTCAATGATTCAGTTTTCTTTTTTGACTGAAATTCGTATCATTTATGTTAGTGCGTCTCCAGGAATCAGATAGGATGTGATATTTTTTTCACATCATCTTCCCTCATGGCTAGAATTTATGACTTTAGACATTGACTTTCTTCTGTTTTTCTAATATGCATTCAATTTATTGTAATATAGTTTATAGATCCTTGCAAGTCAGCTTAAATGTGTTTTTGGAAGAAGACAGGATATAAATAAGTAAATATAAGGAATAAAAGGAGACGTTAATACTAAACATGGCTTAATAAGAATAGTCAACATCTTTTCTATATACCTAAACTGTTACAAAAACGAGGAAACTTTTAGGTTAAATTTATATATTAGCAATCTCTACATCCCAATCTGTATCCAAAATGTACAAACAAGAACTCATCCTAGAACTGAGGATCCATGTCATGTGCCCACGGCATTGCCAGTATGTCAAATTTCTCTCTGCATGTACAATTATCTTAACTCAAATTCCAAACTCTGTTTCTGACATTAAAGACTTTCCTTTCTCTTTTTCTCTGCTGATGAAAATAATCATTGTAAATAAAGGTGGTAAATACCTAGATACATTAAATACATACTGCAGAACAGATCTTACTCTAAACACATTAATGTTTTGACTAATTGTCAAGCAGTTCCTCAAAGTATTTGAGGTAAGTGCTACTTTTTAAACCGTTTACAGATGAGGAGTTTGTGGCATAGAGAGGTTAGGTTCTGAAATTATAGTGATGGAGGAGAATTTACTACAAGCAGTCTAATATTAGAACTTAGACTTCTAACCACCACATTACACTGCCTAATCAGGGATAAATTAGGAGAAATAAGTACGGGAAGATTAGATATTTTAAATGAGTATGTAAATTTAATTATGTAATATATATTACATGGCACAGGCTTATTACCTTAACAAATATATACAATAACTTAGTGGGCTGTAAAATAAAAACATCAATTAATTAACGGATATGTCATTAGGAATTAATAGTACTATTCATTATTTGTTAAGCATTTATTGTGCTCTATTAATTTTTTAAATCATTAAGACCAATACATACTTTGCTATATTAAACAGCCTTAAATCATGGATTTTCTTATCTTCATGTTTACAAATGAGAAAACTGAGGTTAAAAATGGTTAAGTGACACTTTAGTCCCCTAAGAGATGCTTCTATTAATTCCCTCACACAGGCTTGGCTTCTCTTACCTAAACTAACCACATATTTAATTTTTCTCCCTCTCTCATAGAAAAGAAGATAAATATAACACTTTGCGACTGCTTAGTACCTATCACAAATAAGTCTCAACCAATTATTGTTTTTTCTCAAAAAATAAATTTCATATTAAAGCAAAAACTAAAGCATGCAACACTTGCTGTGATCTCCATTTTAGGAGACTCTTTTTAGGAGTCTTCTGAAAACTGTTACTAAATATTAGCTGTACTTTCTAACCAAAGCCATCTCATAGAAAGTACAGAATTATGATTCCTTGTATTCTCTGCCTACCATCATGCCAGAGAAAGATCCTATAAGCAATCACAGCACCCCTTTTGAATACTGGACATAAATGGAAACTTCTCAGTCCAGAACCTGTATTTTAGAATTCTAAATATGATCAGATATATATGAAATATACACACATATGAAATATATGTACATATCTCACATACTATATGCTTAAAGTTATTATAATAGCTAATTTTAAATTAGGAATGATTCTTACTAAGAAGATCTGAAGTAATCCAATCAAGAAAGTTTTCTCTGATTTGACAAGTACCTAAAACATATACCCCAAATGCCCCAACTAATACATGTCTGAGTCAGGTTTCTAAAACTCAAAATGACACAAGTTAAGTAAATATGTACCATTAAAGTAATTCACTGCATGTTGGACTATGAGTAAGTTAGTTCTCCTCTCTTGGCTTTATTCATTTTATTTACTTGTAAAATTTGAAACATGGACTGGGTGTTATTTCAGTAGTATAGCATTTTATAAGTATATAATTCTCCAAATGGAAGTCATTTGTTCTCTTCAGAAGTTTAACTCCCAATTTATTATCCTTGACATAGTCCATCAAAGCTGGTTATGCTCAAAATCCACACAGCAATCCTCTCATACATAAATACTGCAAGGGTATATTTTAGTCCTGTTGTCATGAAATCTGAATTAATGAATTTCCAAAAGTCCTGTGCTTTATAGTTTTCGTTTCTATTCTCAAAAATGATTTATTTTCTGAGGTAACTTTGCCCTCTGCCTGATGTAATACCGCTCTGTTAGAGTACAATTTTTCAACTTGACTGGAACAATGGGTGCATTTCATTGTTTCCTTTCCTTTGTAAAAATGTAAAGTAAATGCTATTTAGAGTTATAGTTTCTCATTAACTTTCTAATAATATTTCCTACATCTTCATGGGTATTTTGAAAATATTTGGTAAATATTCATAATTCCAGGGCCAACTGACAAAAAAGTAATAATAATTTGGGAAATAATGGGAAGAGATTTGAGATGCTCATCACACAGGTTTATAAAAGAATATTTCTCCAACTCAAAATGAATTGCTAGAAAGGCTCAAAAATCCATTATAATCCACATGCCTATGTATGTCTGCTCTCTCTCCTCTACCTCCTTCCCTTCCTCTTCCTCCCTTCAGTGGTTTCTGTCTACTAGGACATTCCTAATGTCATGCTGAACACATTTCCTAGATATAAGTAGAGCAGAACAACTCTCACTATTGCTAGTAGCATAACTTTATTTTTTCACTCTTTTTTCCTTCTGGAAATATTTGAAGTATATTTGAGGAAGCATTGTAGGTTAGAGGTAATTAAGATGACATTTACAAAAAGAAGAGGTAACAAAAGTGAAGAAAGGAGAACCACTGTTGGTGGGGTTGTAGATTGGTACAACTACAATGGAAAACTGTATGGAGTTTCCTCAAAAAATTAAAAATAGAACAACCCTATCATCCAGAAACTCCACTTCAGAAAATACAGGCATACCTTGGAGATACTGCATGTTTGGTTCCAGACAACTACAATAAAGTGAATATTACAGTAAAGCAAGTCAAATGAATTTTTTGGTTTCCAGTGCATATAAGTTATGTTTAAAAGTCATGTTTACACCATTCTGTAGTCTATTCAGTAAGCGACAGCATTATGTCTAAAAGAAAAAGTACATATCCTAATTTTAAAATGTTTTAATGCTAAAAAAAATGTTAGCCATCATCTGAGCTTTCAGTGACTTGTAATCACTAATCACAGATCACTAAAACAAATACAATGTTAATGAAAAAAGGTTGAAATATTACAAGAATTACCAAAAGGTGACACAAAGACCTGGAGTCAGCAAATGCTATTTTCTCATTGGCATTGTTAGACTTGTTAGACCCAGGATTGCTACAAAACTTCAACTTGTAAAAAACACGTTATCTGGAGTGCAATGAAGTGAAATGTTATGAGGTATGCCTATATAAAGGAAATGAAAACACTAACTCAAAAAGGTATCTCCACTCCTATGTTCACAGCAGCATTATTTACAAGAGCCAAGACATGAAAACAATCTAAGTGTCAATGGATGGTTAAATGGATAAAGAGATTATGGTATATATATGCAAGGGGAATATTACTCAGTCATAAAAAACAGAAATTCTACCATTTACAACAACATGGACGGACCCTGAAGGCATTAGGCTAAGTGAAATAAGTCGGACAAAGACAGATACTGTATAATCTCACTAAAATGTGGAATCTAAAAACATAAAACCCCACTAAATTTACAGATAAAGAGAACAGATTTGTGGTTACCAGAGGTATAGGGTGGGAATTAGAGGAAAGTAGTTAAAAGGTACAAACTCCCAGTTATAAGATAAATAATGTAAAACACGATGACTATAGTTAATACCACTGTATGATATGCAGAGAAGTTGTTTAGAGGGAAGAGTCTAAGAACTCTCAACATAAGAATAATTTTATTTTCTCTCATGAGATGACTGGATGTTAACTAAATGTTGATAATCATTTTTGATTATCATTGATTATCATTGATCATCATTTCACTATAGATGTAAATCAAACCCCCCAAACAGTAGGATTAATTTACAACATCTAACAATTTGTGAGGAATAAACACATGCACAGCTGACCTGAAGCTGTATATAGTGCTGAAGCAGAGTCCTGTTAGATTAGTCTTTACTGGATTATGGAGCAGTTCCTGGGAGGGGAGATCTATCTGGGGTGGCATCAGGGTGGGTGAGAGCTTCAGCATGAGACATTTATTAAACTTGTATGGAAAAACTAAATATTCAAACCATCTATAAGCTGCATTAGTCACCTTTAGAAAGAAGCTAGAGGAGAGCAACAGAAAGGCTTTTTGATCTATTTTTCTTACCACAAAGATACCATGTGTGATTAAATTTGAAATTACATTTAGTAACATTTCTTTCCCTTTACATATTAGAGGAAATAATCTTCATGAATTGAAAAATACTGAGACTTTATTTTTTAATAGTTAAAGTCAATCTATTAAATAAAAACAAGGGCATCCTTAAGCTAGGAGAATTTGGTTACAGAGCTATCCCACCCAGACAGAAATCTATCTTTTCACCAATAAACGCCACCAATTCTTGCAATACTTGAGCTTCTGCTACTATGTGCAACAGTACAAAAGATGTTTTTTCATGTTATTTTAAACTATGTTTTTCTCAATAAAACATTGGGAAATAAATTATAATTAAGATTTTATGGTTTAAGCAACATATGCCCAAAGAATTTTAAGAAACTTGAATACCACCACCATCATCACAACAAAATACATTTCTCAGGGAAACAAATCTTTCATAAACTCTGCTTTGAACCATTTGCTTTGTAGAAGCCACAAAGTCAATCTTATTTCCAGTCTGAATAACGGGCGAAACTGTACTCATTAACTGAATAAATGACTGACATTCCTTTACATCTTCTAAAATCTTTTAATATTGATCAAATAATGAATTTATTCTCCCTTAAAAGTAACTTCTAATATAACTCCTTATCTAGGATATTCAACCCAGACTTTCTTTTTTATCTTTCTGAATGCTGTCTATAAAGTCTTACTTTTAAGCCATTTTTCTCTTTTTTAAATAATAATGTTGCTCAGGGGCGCCTGGATGGCTCAGTGGGTTAGGCCTCTGCCTTTGCTCAGGTCATGATCTCAGGGTCCTGGGATCAAGCCCTGCATTGGGCTCTCTGCTCAGCAGGGAGCCTGCTTCCCCACCCCCTTTCTCTCTGCCTGCTTCCCTGCCTACTTGTGATCTCTGTCTGTCAAACAAATGAATAAAATCTAAAAATAATAATAATAATAATAATAATGTTGCTCAAATAATTTTATCAAATTTTCTTACCATTTCAAAGAGGTCTTTTATAATCTCCAAAGGCTCTAGCATTCTTTTATAATTTACCTAGCATTCCTATATATGTTTGCAAGTTTATACATGTTTACATTCATTTGTTGTTATACATACATATAAATACACATAATATAAACATATTATGCATATTTATAATGTAGTTTTATGCACACACAGGTATGTATATATACAAATACAGAAAGACATACACATACATATATATCAGGTACTGATTACTGACACAGGAATTTTACATTTTTTTTATTTTTTTGTCTTCATAAAAACCATGAATTTTAATTTTTTTTATCTTTTTGTCTTCATAAAAACCAGGTTGAGTTACATCATAATTTATTTATTTGACATATAACAGCACAAACTTTTAGTGATACTTCACTCTTTATCACAAATACTAGAGAGAACTAGTATTCTATACTAGGGAGAACTAATTATAATTAAGTCTTGCAGATCAAATACTCATTCAACAATATACAACTTTACTCCCAAAGTCTCTATACGGCAAGTGAAATCAATGTGCTTAGCATCATTTTATTGATGAGCACATAGGAGAATACAAATATTAACTGTCCTATAGCCTAAGAGAAAGTTCAATGTCTGAAACTAGGACATAATCTGTCAAGCTTCCAAAATCAGTGTCTACTATATTACCTTATACAATTAACTACATGCATAGAAATGGAATTCCTCCTAAGTTATGTAAACATGCAGATCATTCCTATGACCGAATATAGGGATCAGCTGCGGAAAATCTGCCCAGGGCCCTTTCTGGAACATGTCATTGGTTTAAATGGATTTGTTCTCATTTTATCAGGACAAACTGGACACTTTTTTGGTGGGGGGAGAGTGAGCACAAGCTGGTGGGGGGGACAAATGGGGAGGGAGAGGGAGAGTGGGAGAGAGCGAATCTCTCAAGCGGACTCCAGATTGAGCAGGGAGCCGGATGCAGGGCTGGACTCCACAACTCCAAGATCATGACCTGAGCCAAAACCAAGAGTCAGATGCTTAAACAACTGAGCCATCCAGGTGCCCCAAACTAAATACTTAACTCATAATTCGGGATGGATACTAGGAGGGGAAAAATAATCATTTTAAAGCTGTTTTATAATGGGAAAAAAACAGAACTCTTGCTTAGAAACCAAAATTCAGCAAACCAAACTTATTTATTATTCAAGGTACAGCTAAAAACAATAAAGTATTTATGAACATATCCTCTTATGTCCACTGCATTTGTGAGGAATTCAAATAGGAACTGCTCTTGACATCCAAGAGGAGTCTGAGAGAGAATTCTAACTTTGTGAGCATAAAGGCATTTCTTTCAAGAGATGACAGATGTCCAACTTCTGTATTATAGGTCTAGGATAGTTTCAATTGGCCAAAACAGGGTAGCGGGGGGGCGGGGGGGCTCCTGCGTGCTTAATTAACAAGTGAACCAAGGTTTCATAAGAAAATATCTTATTGCTATTATACTTTCTTGAAAGTATTCTAAATTGTCTGAGTCTACTTTATGGAAGTAGGTCCAATTAACACTAATGAATGTAAAAGCTTTTGAAGATGAGGATCAGATTCCCAAGAAAAACATCTGAGTATCTTCACTGGAGTCAGAGTCATGACTAAAAAGGAAATTCACTCTGTAACCTGGAGAATGGTTATTTACCTGTGGAGATGTGCATTTTACCAACTTAAAAAGAAACAAGCAAGCAAAGAAAGAATTGAACCAGATACTCTTAGAGTCTTTACTGAAAGGAAAAGGTGACTTTGAGTGATATTAAGAAAGAAAAATAATATCATAATGGTTATTGTTTATGTTTCTAAAAGCCTGAGCTGAAACACATCTCAATTAAGTATTTCTAGAAATACGGAAACCCCGTTGATAGTTAATCCACTTTCTGGGCTGATTCAGTCCCATCTAAAATGCTAAAATGAATGGAACAAAGATTTAACCACAGTTCTTAGAAAAGTTATTTTGAATAACTTCAACTACTAAGGAGAATGCAAAGAAAGTTTTTGTTTAAGAATCCTCTAATGATGGGATGCCTGGGTGGCTCGGTTGGTTGAGCAGCTGCCTTAGGCTCATGTCATGATCCCAGTGTCCTGGGATGGAGTCCCACATCAGGCTCCTTGCTCGGCAGGGATCCTGCTTCTCCCTCTGCCTCTGTCTGCCTGTGCCCGCTCTCTCGCTCGCTCTCTCTCTCTCTCTCTGAGAAATAAATAAATAAATAAAATCTTTAAAAAAAAAAAAGAATCCTCTAATGCTCCAGCTGCACTCAGAAAAATGAAATTGAAGGATCTCACATGCAATTGCTAATAATATATGGACATTTTTCAGAATAATAGACTGTGAAAATGATAACAGCATTTTCTATGACTGCCTTTAGGAAAACCAAATTTTAGCAAACTTAGAAGCCATTATTTAAAAAGAAGAATATATGTAAAGAAACTCACTATTTAGCTGCTTAATACTATCATAAGGGCTTTTTTTTTTTAAGAACAAGATTATGTCTTGTTTTTCTAAAACATGTATGTAATAATTATGCTATTTTTAATAATTTATAATATGCAAAAATATTTCTTAAATAAAATTAGTTTGGTTTTTAAATCTGATAAATTTTACATTATCTGTCCCTTGTTTCTGAGGAGAATCCAGTGATTTGTGAGTTTGGGGAGGTGACAATACTCCTTTTTCAAGAAACTGGAGGAAGATAAGAGAAGATGGTTTTGTTTGTTTTGTTTTGTTTCTTTTTCTGTTTTAATTGGTACTAATGGGAATCTTTAAGGCAAGGATGGAATTGAATTAAAAATTACAATAAAGTGGAGAAAGATTAGAAAATATTGTTTGAGCAAAATAATGGAATATCTTTTACTGAAAGAAGCTAAGATCACCTGGACTCCCTACCTGATAGTAAACTCATTTGCAGAGAGAAGTGATCTGCCCAAATTCCAACTTAGAGTTGATAACAGACCAGCTCTCCAAAAAAATTAACCTCCTTGGACTCCTATCCAAGTCCCTACTCTATTATAAAAGTTCAAAACCACCTGAGTGGCTCGGTGGGTTAGGCCTCTGCCTTCGGCTCGGGTCATGATCTCAGGGTCCTGGGATGGAGCCCTGCATAGGGCTCTCTGCTCGGCACAGAACCTGCTTCCCCCTCTCTCTCTCTGCCTGCCTCTGCCTACTTGTGATCTCTGTCTGTGTGTCAAATAAAAAAGTAAAATCTTAAAAAAAAAAAAAAGTTCAAAAAAATTTTTTTAATTTAAATTACATACAACCAAGATTTAAGCTGTGGTAGATTGCCTAGTAAAAGTCAACACTAATGACACACTTCTTCATTACTAGTATCAAATCTTTTGCTTGAATCACCCTTATGTATTATAAGAAAATATTGATGCCTACATAATAACTGTGTAATCATCAGTATCCACCCTCCTCGTTACAAGTATTTCCTGTTTCTCTGGAGAACCCTGGCCAATACACAAAACATGACAGAATATAACTAGCTGCTCTTAAGGAGTACAAGGGCAAGATAAGGAGGCCTGAATAATTCTCTGAACCAGAAGTCTCCTTACTCAAAGCAGAAAATCTAGTAAAGAATTCCTTACCCTGCCATGAGTGACAATTCTTTGGACATATTAAATGGAGAAAAGGGCTTAATTCTTAGTGACTAGAAAGAACAATTTAATGATATTCAAACTTTGCAAAAAGTAACCTTTTCTTATCACAGATGATAGTATTTTTTAACTCAATATAATTCAGGAAAATATCTAGACATTAGAGTAAAAGACTTCTAAAATCTAACAAGATACACATAGACTCTAATCAGACTTTACATGGGAATGCAACTCCAAGAAGATGGTGAGTGCTGAGGTTGTTAATATGACTACAGAAATGTAAAACTTAAAAGAACAAAGAAGGGACAAACAAACCTAACCCGATCATCTGAAAATGTCTCTGATAAGCTTGGATATTAAAATGAGAAGTGTATAAGATAAATTAAGAATCACATATTGGAGGAGAAAGACTTAGGATTATAAGAATATCTAAGGGTAGTGGCTGGAAAGCTTAAACCCAGAATAAGGTAAGCCAGAACAAGAAGTGCTGACGGTAAGAAATAAAGGGGACTCTGGAAAGGAAGTAAATTGATAAATGTGAAATACAAGGACACTGTGGAGAAAATAGTTTTCTATTAGCATACACCAAAATTTTATTTTTAAGGTATTTAGTGATTTGGACACAGGAGATAAATGAAAGATACATGGAAAGCAATTAGTCATCAATGAATAGGTACTATACATCAGGTGTTTTATATTGTAAGTATTTAATATTTTGTATGTGTATATAGTTACTACACAACAAGAACCTTGGAGGCTAAGATTATTTTCATTTAGGAGGGAGGAATTCAAATCAATTAATTGTCCAAGGTCACACAGTTCAAGGATGCCAGAACTGACTGTGAGTCCAGCTTCATTCTTACAGTCTTAGAATTAGACATTACAAATTAGTCCCACAGTGGATTGAGAACATCTTCAAAATGACTAAGGGCAATTGACTGAAATTTGTAAGAAATATCACTTGTCTATTTACATAGAGACAAGGTTTAAAATGTCAAAAAATAGCGGACATAACTGTTGAAGTAATACAGATGAGATAATATCTATCAGCCTGCAAGTTTAGAAAGACCGTGTTGTCCCATGCTTTGTTCCTGGGGTTGTATCTGCTTTGTGTATATAGTAACTGCTCAGTAAATATTTGCTGGGTAAACTAATATGTAACCAGTTTACAGATAATTAACTCAACAGTTATAAACAGGAAATGGTTTTACTTTTCAAAAAAAAAATCCCTAAATATATCCCACCCAGACCAACTTTGATCTACTTAGTTACACTTTCTCAGTCTCCTTATGTTTTCAGCCATTCCAGAGTCTCATCTGGGTTCCTAAAACCGTTCTGTACAGAGCTGTAGTTTTACACTTAATTCAAAGTTACTCTATGTTCCCTAGTACAAGCTAGAGCAGAAACAAGATTACCTGTTTCATTCTTGGGGGAAAATAAGAAAAATGACAAAAGATGCAATCAGTTATCATACTTGAATGTTAGGTAGCATTTCTCCTCTTGGGAGGTACCTGCTGTACTCTAGCTGATGTAATTTTTTTAAAGATTTCATTTATTTAGTTGAGAGAGCAAGAGAGAGTGAGAGAGACCATGAAGGGGGTGGGTTAAGAGGGAGAGGAACAGGCAGACTCCCTGATGAGCAGAGAGCCCAATGACGAGGGACTAGATGCCAGGACCCCAGGATCATGACCTGAGCTTGCCAGCCACATCTTACTAGCCTCCTTTCAGATCCCATGATCCCCACTAGCTATCTCTCTTCAGATACTCTGTTCCTGTTCTAAAAGCACCAGCATGCATCAGCAGGTCTCCTGAACAAAGTCCAATTAAGGAATAAAATGATGGCCTTCGTTCAGTCTCCAAATGATTCTACTTAGACTCCTACTTTTGACCAGAGGAAGAGGAAGTACCAACACCTCTCTGAAAAGGGTATGAGGAGAGAATAATTGACCACTGTAATCCTACAAAAGCCAGATATACTCTCCTTATTCTCTGAATGTGGGACTGAAGATGAAGACTGGTTCCTAAACCTGAATTTCTATATACCTTTGGAGGGAGAGACACATACACACACTAGCACCAGCTGCTCTTCATTTACTTTATTAAAAATGAAGACAATTTATTTATTTAAAATGAAATAAAATGAATTTTATTTAAAATGAAATACCTATCCTCAGTACTAGCACTTTATCACAATTCCAGGACAAAAACAATGATTCTTTTGAAAATTCCTGTTAGAAATTATTGAAGGAAGCACATTAATTAATGCAGTATTTTGAACTCTGTCAGAAAGCTGAGTAATGTTTGCATAAGGCCACCGAGTGGGGTTAGAATAAGGAGGAAAGCAACAATTCAGTGAGACTGGACTCTGGATGCGTAGTTCAAAGATTCTAAGAATGCACCTGATTTTAGGAAACAGCTGTGCATAATGTAAGGTGTAGGATGGTATTCTGAAAAGGCACTGGAGCATATTAAGTTGTGAAGACATTTTATTGTGTCTATAATCAAAATATAACACTTAAATAAGCATTCAACTTAGGACAGAGTGAAGGTAGTATCTCACATAGGGAAATGCTATAGTATTTCAGAAAGAGCTAAAAGGCTAACATAATCACAAAAAGACTGGAAATTAAAAACAAAACAAAAAGAATAGATTTTAGAGCAATACCAGATGCAGGGAATCTATTTCTCATTAGGTGTAGTGGGCCAAAAGAGAAGAGGTTGTCTCTAATATTCTTCTCAAAGATCAGGAATATGTAATTATAACTAACTAGGATAGGAAAAAAAATAAAAACAGGTTCTCTTTTAATAAGTCCAGAATATGAATTAGAATTATTTATTTTTATTAGTTTAACATTTCTGAATATAGAATGCATGGATTCTGAAAATAAAGATAACTTCATATAAGCTACATCAAGTTTGTGGAAGCACTCGTACACCTACTTTGGGATGTAGTTTCTATAAAACAATGGAAGATGCATGGTATGTCTTCAACCATTTTGAAAATGCAGGGGATAAATCCTGATTATTTGCCCTTGGAAAAAAAGCATAATTTCTTTGTCTCAGCTACAAGAGTTCAGAATTTAAAGGAAGCTGCATCACCACAAGTAATGCAGAGACAAGAATCTACCCTTTTAAACCACCTTTGGCAAAGCTACTTTTATAAATTGAAGTTTGACCTGTCATGCCTATTTATTACTCTGCCAATTTTTTATTGCAATTCATTGCCTTCCTTGTTCTTGTTTTTTCATGTTAGACATCCCAGATGAATTTTTAATGGTATGACTTCAAAACACTATAGAAGTAAATGATGTTTATATTTTGTTTGCAAAATCAGCACTTGAGAGAATCACTTACTTACAAATTGACTCTGGTTAAGTTCTTAAAAGATAACCTCATGTAAATTTTCAGATGTGAAAAACTGGAGATATCCTGCAGAAAACTCAGGCTACTTGTATGACAATGATGGGATGGAGGCAAAATATAAATAGGAAAGGGGAATATTGTACCTGTGGATTTTTCTCAGGAATTCCACTATCTTTGAGTGATGGAAGTCATCACTTTGTCAAATGTGCAATAGACATCTTTGTTTTGAAAATTCTTGGAATCACTATTTCAGGTTTGGATACACAAGAAAAATTCATCATATTTAATGTTTACTACTTTATTATAACCCCGTATCTGTTGTTCAAACTGATTATGTCATGAATCTTTCCAGGTTCTTTTGCTGATGAAATCAGCATTTGTGGGCCATTTCCTTGACTGAAAGTAACAGACCCCATCATTGAGGAAGTTATTGTTCCATTAAGGAAATAAGGTATTAATCTGCTCAGAGTATGTGGTGATAAATAAGGGCTAAGAATAGGCGACATAGAGAGCTTAAAGTGTCAAATGGGTTAGTCAATAAAGACATCTGAATAAAGGTTTTGGAAACCATCATCCACAAAGCAAGAGAGATGGCTTTACATTAAAAGTTTTGATGACTATGAAACCAAGGACAATGTCTTTTGAGGTACACATCTTTTTTTTCTTAATTTCTTTTTTTATTTTTATTTAAATTCAATTTAGTTAACATATCCTGCATTATTAGCTTCAGAGTTAGAATTTAGTGATTCATCAGTTGCACAGAACACCCAGTATTCATTACATTCAGTGCACTCCTTAATGCCCATCACCCAGTTACCCCATCACACTCCCACCCCTCCTCCAGCAACCTTTAGTTTGTTTCCTGTAGTTCAGTGTCCCTTAAGGCTTGCCTCCCTCCCTGGCTTTATATTTTATTTTATTTAGTTTTATTATCTTATTTTATTATTTTATGACTTGATTTGGTTTGATATGATTTCATTTTTCTTTTCCCTCCCATGTTTATCTTTTTGTTTCCTAAATTCCACATGAGTGAGATCATATGATATTTGTCTTTCTCTAACTGATTTATTTTACTTAGCATAATAAAGACAATCTGAGGGCTTGGAGGGGAGGGTGAGGGGGGGTTGGGTGAGCCTGATGGTGGGTATTAAGGAAGGCGTGTATTGCACGGAGCACTGGATATGTGGTGCATAAACAATGAATCTTGGAATACTGAAAAATAAAATAAAATAAAATTACAAAAAAAAATCCAAGTTAAAAAAAAATAAAATGAGATTAAGTATGGAATATTACTCGGATGTCAAAAAGAATTAAGTCTCTCCATTTGCAATAACACAGATGGAAATGAAGAATACATCTTCTATTTTTTTTAAGATTTATTTATCTATTTGAGAGAGAGAGTATAAATGAGCAGGGGAAGGGGCAGAGGGACAAGCAGATTCCCCACTGAGCAGGGAGCCTGACCCAAGGTTTTATCCTAGGACCTTGAGATCAGGTCCTGAGCTGAAGTCAGATGCTTAATTGAATGAGCCACCCAGGCACCCCTGAAGTACACATCTTCTAAAACTAGAATTTTAGAAGCTATCCATATGTTCATTAAAAAAAATGTGGAGATACCCAAATATTTCTTATAATAAGTATTTAATATGTTCTGTTGGCATATCACCTATGGAAGATAGAACATAACAGAACAGGCATAGGTGCTGAAATGAAACATACTTAGATTCCAATCATGATTTCCCTTTTACTTACTCTGTCACTATATGCAATTTAATTTCTCTAAGCTTCAATTTCATTATCTAAAAAAGAGAGACAATGCTTGTCTCAGAGATCTTGAAAGAATTCAATAAGAAAATGTATATAAAGCCCTTGGTATTGTGGCTGGCACAATGAATATAGCAATACACGTCTGCTTTTCCTAACTTTCAAGTGTACATTTCTAAAATTATGTTACACAGAACAAAGGTCTATTAAATGCTTTGTCAAAGATGCTCAATTTTGTAACCTCACTCCTTTGAGTGCCACAGTGCACTCTAAAAAGACAGTGGGAGGGGCACCTGGGTGGCTCAGTGGGTTAAGCCTCTGCCTTCAGCTCAGGTCATGATCTCAGGGTCCTGGGATCGAGTCCCGCATCGGGTTCTCTGCTGTGCGGGGAGCCTGCTTCCTCCTCTCTCTCTCTCTCTCTCTGCCTGCCTCTCTGCCTACTTGTGATCTCTGTCAAATAAATAAAATCTTTAAAAAAAAAAAGACAGTTGGAATTTAATGCTATTTCCTCCACTACTTCCATTTCTCAATGAGAGCAGTAAGGTACAAAAAGAATTTAAAATAAAACTGGAAGTAAAATATTTAACTGTGCAAATGCAGGATTTAGACAATCCATTAATAGTATTGAGCCTCTTATTATTTCACCTGTAAAATCCATTCAGATATGCACTGAGTTAAAATTTACTGAATAGTGACCCTGCTGAAGATGCTATGAGGTGTTGAGATGTAATCCCTGAATTTAAGAAGCAGAACATGAGGGAAACAAATAGTTAACTATGTAGGTAGGTAGACAGAAAGACAGACTGATCCAAGTGAAAATAAAGAGAGATGGAGCTTGTAATAAGCAAAATTAGATGTAGTATACATCACACTATGATTCTATGGATTCAACACGGAGGACAGTCTAGTTGTATTCAAAAAAGCCTCAAAGAGATTAGGGCCTCATAAGGGCCTTGGTTTTATGAAATTAATGTATTAGTGGATAGTCAAACAATACTCAGAGAGATAAATACTATAAAAATCAATCAGGAAAAGGTATGGTATAAAGGGAGTTGCTATAGAAGACCAGAGTAGATAGGAAAGCCCCTTTTTAGAATTCTTTTTGATTCCACTGGTTTTATTTTCCTATTATTAACCAATACCTGATTTATAAACAACTGTATTTATGGATAAGTTATATAAAATAAAATGCACTGATTTTTAACTGCATAACTAGATGCAGTTTGAGAATGATATATACCCAAGTAACACTACAAATAATATACAGGACATAGCATCATCTCCAAAAAGTGACTTCATGCAATTTTGCAGTCAACTGCCTCATGTCTGGTCTAACACATTTACATTCACTGATTTGGTTTCTGTCACTACAGATTCATTTCTCCTGTGCTATAATTTCATGAGAATTAAAGGAGTAGCATTCTTTTCTCTCTGACTTCTGTCAGCATAAGATTGTTGAGATTCATCCATGTTTTGTTGTCTTGGTTTTTTTTGAGGTAGGCTCCAGGACCATTGTGGAGTCCAATGTGACGCTTCAACTCACGATCCTGAGATCAAGAGCTGGATGCTTAACTGACTGAACCACCCAGGCACTCCTCACCATGGTTTTATGTATCAGTGGTTTACTCCACTTTATGGCTAAATAGGACTTCTTTTTCTGAATATACTATAATTTTCCATAAATCTAATGATGGACATAGGACTTGTTTCATATTTTTGTATTACTATGACTAAAACATAGGAAAATTTGTGTGTAAGTCTTGTAATGACATATGTTTTCATTTCTTTTGCGTAATACCTAAGGGTGGGATTGCAAGGTCATATGAAAGGTTTATATGTAAATCAAGGTTCTGCAGCCTCAGCACTACTGCCATTTTGGACCATTGATTCCTTATTGTAGGGGGCTGTACACAAACTGTACAATGTTCAGCAGTATCCCAGCCTTAATCCAACTAGATTGCAGTAGCACTCACTGTCAGTCATGAGAATCAAAAATAATGCTACATATTGCCAAATATCCCTTGAGAAGCAAAATCAGCTCCCAGTTGAGAGTTAGTGGTTTACTTTATAAGAAAACACTAAATAGTTTTTCAATATGTTTACATCTCTGCCAACAATATATGTGTTGCTGCTGCACATGTTTAATTAATACTTGATGCTGTCAGACTTCTTAATTCTGTTCATTAAAGAATGTGTATAGTGGTATGCTGAGTTAGAATTTGCATTTCTTTGATTTCTAATAATTAAGCATCTTTTTAGAGCCATTTTTCTTCTTTTTTGAATTATCTCCAAATCTTTTACTGTTTAAGATTTTGTTTTTTTATTTAGCTATTTGAGAGAGAGAACATGCAAGCATGCACTAATGTACATTTTTTAGGATGGAGGGGGAGAGAGAGTCTCCTCACCCAGTGTAGAACCTGACACAGGGCTCGATCCCACGACCTGGAGATCACCACCCAAGCGAAAACCAAGAGTCAGACGCCCAACTGACTGGGCCACCCAGGTGCCCCTCTTTTACTGTTTTATTTTTGTTTTTTAATAAAATTTTTTATTGAGATAATTGTGCATTCACACAGTTTTGAAAACAATACAGGGAAGTCCTATGTAAACTACCCAGTTTTATCTGGTGACAAAATTTTTCAAAAGCGTAGTATAATATCACAAACACTTTACTGGGATAGATACAGCCCATCTATCTTATGCAGATTTCACCAGATTTACTTGAACTAAGCTAAGGTATGCATGTGTGTGCCTTTATTTCTCAACAGACAGATAAGACGTGTAGATTTCTATACCTACAACTGCTGAATAAACCCATCAAAGAATCCCTGGTGCCCGCTTATTACCACATCCACCTCCTTTCTCCTGCTCCACTTCCCTAAACCCTGGCAACCACTAATCTCTTCTCTTTCTAAAATTTTCTTATCTCAAAAATACTTCACCAGTGAAACCACACAATGTGTAACCTTTTAGACTGGCTTTTCTCATTTAGCATAATTTCCTAGAGATTCATCTGTTTTCTTTGTATCAATATTTCACTCTTTTTTATTGCTAAGTGGTATTACATTGGATGGGTTGCCAGTTTCTTTTCTCATTCACCTGTTGAAGGATATCTGAACTGTTTTGCATTTTAGGACTATTCCAAATAAAGCTGCTATGAACATTTGTGTATAGGTTTTTGTGTGAAAATAAGTTTTAAATTTCTTGGGATAAATGCCCACAAATGGAATTGCTTATTTATATGATAATGGCAACTTTAATTTTATAAGAAACTGACAAAATACTTTCCAGAGTGGCTGTACAATTTTATACTCCCATCAGGATATATGGATGATCAAATTCTTTCACATCCTTAAAAACATTTAATGTTGCCATTTTTTTTTAATTTTAGCAACTCTGAGAGATGTGTAGTGATTATTTCATATGGTCCTAATATATACTTATCTGGTAACATATGACACTGAACATCTTGTCATATATTCGTTCACTATCTATATGCCCTCTTCACTGTTTATATCTTTACTTATTTTCTCATTACATTGCTTTTTTTTTTTCACTCTTAGATTTTAAGAGATTTTTATTGTATTAGTCTGAGTTCTCCTGAGAAATAAATAGGGTATATAGAGACCTATATAAAGAGATTTATACTGAGAGACTGGCTCACAGTTATGGAGGCCTATGATCCATTGTCTATAAACTGAAGGCTCAGGGAAGCAGGTGCTATAATTCCAGTTCAATCCTCTTTGCCAGAGAAGCAGAAGAGTCAATGGTATAAGTCATCAGAGAACCAGGAGTACCAATGTTTGAGGCCAGGCGAACGTCCCAACTAAGCCACTGAGCAAATTCATCCTTCCTCCACTTTTCTGTTCTAGTCATGCCCTCAGCCTATTAGTTGATACCCTACCTACACTGGCGAGGGTGACCCCCTTTACTCAGTCTACAGATTTAAACGCTAATCTCTTCAGGAAACACATTCACTGACACATCCAGAAATGCTTTCACTAGCTATCTGGGCATCCTTAGCCCAGTCAAGTTGACACAAAATTAACCTTCACATTTATGCTCTAGACATTAATTCTTTGTCAGATATATGGTGTGAAAATATTTTCTCCCATGTGTATAGCTTGTCTTTACATTCTTTAAGCAGTATTTCCTAGAGCAAAATTTTGTTTTGTTCTGTTTTGACAAATGTTTTATTCCTAAAACTGCTGTGACAAATTACCACAAACTTGGTGGCTTAAAACAAAAAGAAATTTATTTTCTCACAGTTCTGCAGGCCCAGGGACCAAAATCAAGATGTTGGCAGAGCTGTAACGCCCTCTGAAGGCTGTACAGGAGAATCCACCCTTGCCTGTGCCAGCTTCTGGTAGCTCCAGGCTTTCCTTTGCTTGTAGCTCATCACTTCAGTCTTGGCCTCTGCCTCCTCTTGGTCTTTTTTCTTTCTCCCTCTGTCTCCTCTTTGTGTCTCATTTAAGGATATTTAACACTGGACTTCAGACCCACCTGCACAATCTAGGATGATCTTGTCTCAGTATCCTTAACCTAATTACATCTGCAAAGATACGTATATATTTTTTCTAAATAAGATTACAATTACAAGGTTCAGGTAGGTGAGCACATTGCAGTGGGCAGTGGGGGGGGGGCATTTAACCAAATACAATTAAGTCAAATTTATCAATTTTCCCATTTGATTCTTTTTTTGTAACTCTTATTTTTTTTTCTTTCTTTTTTTTTCTTTTAACGATTTTGTTTGTCAGAGATCACAAGCAGGCAGAGAGAGAGGGGAAGCAGGCTCCCCACTGAGCAGAGAGCCCAATGTGGGGCTCGATCCCAGGACCCTTGGATCATGACCTGAGCTGAAGGCAGAGGCTTTAACCCACTGAACCACCTATTTTTCCATTTTTTTAAGAGAATTATAATTGCAACAACCTTTTCTCATTCTAGTTGTTTTTCTATTTGGGGTGTTATGTTATGTTATGTTATGTTATGTTATGTTATGTTATGTTATGTTATGTTATGTTAAAATGGACCCTGGGTCCAATTTAAATCTTTTATTTTATCAAATACTCACCCTGATTAGCTTTAGCACATAGGTTTGACCTATATTTGTGAGCTCTGGATCCAATGGCAGTTTAATCTTCTAAGCCTTTTATGGTAATTTTTTGTGTGTTTGGTTTATTCGGTGTTGCTGGAGCCACCCACTTCTGATGTTGCTGTCTAAGGCAAAGAAAGGAGCTCTCCTGGATTCTGGGCATCTTACAGTTAGGGAAAAGAGTCGCAGGCCCGAGGTGATAAAGAGGCTTGGCTGTACAGCTTTTGTGCTGGTATCCCCTTGCTCACAATCCCCAGATTCAATAATATCTCCAGGAAGGTAAGGGGCATTTCAGGTCCCTGGAACAAAAAGACCCATGGTATCCCAAGCCCTGGCAGCTTATTGAGGCTGAGTTGTTACAGGTTCTGCTCTCTCATATCACTATCTGTCTTGTGGAAATTTCAGGCATAGAGGGGAACAAGAATACTTCCTTTGATCACTTACTGTTGAAAGAGCTACTGAAAGGTCCCTCCTTTAGGTGACTCTCAGACTCAACTGTTGTCAGAAAGATACACATTCAACCTAGGGGAGGGATGCACCTGTTTGTGCTTCTTTCTGCTGTTAAGCTGGAGATGGGAAATACAGGTCTGGGTTGCCTGCTTTTGTTGGATGGGGTATGCAAAACACCCTGTTGCTGTGTCATTGCTCCAGTTCTGATATCTCCAGTAAGGTTTTCATCTGATCACCATTCACAGGTCTTTATCAGTTGCCTCTTGTGTTGTTTCCAGGGTTTATAGTTGTACTTAGCAGAGAGGAGTAGAGAGAAATAGGTCTCCATAATCTTGTCTGGACTTATTCAAGTCCCAGTTATATTTTAAAGCAATTAAAACTAAAACATAAATTTTATTTTACATTTATTCGATTTTCAGAGTTTCACTTATTTCTGTTTTAGCAGAACTTCCTTCTGTTTAAAGAATTTTCTCCAGTATTTCTTACAGTTGTACTACTGGAATTAAATTCTCAGTTTTTATCTGAAATTTTAAAATTCCATCTTCCATTGTTACTAGATATTTTCACTGGGTATAGCATCCACAGTTGACAGTGATTTTTTTTTTCTTTTATCACTCTAAAAATGTCACTATTTTTTGTAGACTGCATGGTTTCTGAAGAGTCTCATTCTCACCATTGTTCTTCTTATGTAGTAGAGGTGTTTTATCTCTTTTTTTTATTTTTATCACCTTAAAAATGACATGTTTGAATATTTGTTGTTTGAGTTTTTTGGTTCTGTTATTACTATTTTTGGAAAATATTTCTTCTTTCTTCTTCTTAAGATTCCAATTAATTGTTTGTCCACCTGATATCATCCCACAGTTCTTCACCCAAAGCTTTAGAACCTCTGTTCTTTTATCTCTTATATTTATTTTTCAGTAATTTTTGCTGACCTGTCTTCAGAGTCACTTATTCTTTCACTTTCTGCATTAAGTTTACTAGCAAGCTGATCAAAGACAGTTTACACCTGTGTTGATTTTTATTTGTACCCATCTTATCTTCTACCTTTTCAGATCAGGTCCTTAAAGGAGTTAAACTAGTTATTTTAAAATTTCTGTCAAATATATTCAACTTATGTGTCCTATGAGCAGAATCTGATGGTTGTTGCTTTGCCTTTTTGGAGTTCTTCTTTTATATGTTTTTATTTCTTGACTTTTCTCATTTCTCCTAACTTTTGCTGAAAGATAGGCATTTTACGTAGAACAGTGAAGACTAAGGTAAATCGTCTTTATGCATGGTAATTAGTACTTCTATATCTCTATTTCTGTGTTGGGGCTTGTGTCAATCCAAACAAGAATGTAGTTGGCGTCTTGCTAGGAACACCTTAAGCATACTGCAGGATGCAAATTCCTCTACTGATACTTAGTATTTAGGGTATAAACTTCATGCCAGAGGTTGTTTTCTCAAATGTCCATTCAACTCTTTGCCTTTTTTTTTCTTTTTTAATTGCACCTGAAAAGAAATAAGTCTCTTGAAGCTCTCTTCAAGACTGACTGACTTCAAGAATGACTGTATTTGACAGCCATTCTATTCAATTCTTATTATTCTGGAAGTACAGATCAGTGTGGGGAACTCTTCTCTGATGTTCTGATTTAGCCTTGGCCAGATGCAAGGGCCTCATGAGTGGGGTCTTCAAATTACCCCTGCCCCTCCCCCATTTGTAATGGTGGGTTTGGCACTCATCCATGCCCCTTCCTAGGAACAGAGAGTTTTTTTCTCTCTTCTTCTCTTCCCTCACCTTCAAGGGTGACTCAGTCCCTTGAAAGAATAATATCCATTTCTCTTTTACCTGGGCAACTAGACTTTTGTCCCATCAAGGAAAAATATAAGATGCATCAAGCCAAATTTAGCAGTTTAACCTATTCCCCTCCTAAACCTAGTTAAAAACATGAGGAAGGCTTCTCAGGATTTTCTCCAATCTTCCCTGTAAAGACCTGGTCAGATTCACCAAGAAAAAGCCAGTAAGAGGTCTGAACATTTCCCAAATCTGTAATCCCCAGTGGATTTACACTTTAATATAAACCACAACTGGCCTTCAATAATAATAATACGTGCCATTTCAGCTGAATTCTTACTGGCTTATTTCAAATCCAGCTGCACCTGCCCAATTTAAACAAGGACTCCTATCACTTCTCTCCCTTCAGATGCCTGGCTCTCCCAGATCTGGGGTTAGCTGGCTGCCATGAGAATTCAGTTCTCTGCTGTGCTCCAAAAACTCATTAATTTGCAGTACATCCAGCCTTTTCTTCTTTATATGGGTGAAAACAAAGGTCTTTTCATCTAACTTCTTTGAGCTAAGAATCAAAAGCTTTCTTTTTTTAATCTTATATATATATTTATCTAATAATATAATGGATTTTAAGTGAACCACTCAGCCTACAAACTAGCTCATTACAAATAATGCTTCTCTAATAATGTGCCCTTCCCCTCACATTTCTATCTCCTTTCAGTTGAAAACACTGTAAATTATGTCTTGACCATTTTGTGATCTCCTTATTTTTAGTTTTAATACACACACATATTTTAGCTATATATCTGATTTGACAAAATTTTGCTTTTGTTAGTTACTTTCATTATTCTACTTAGAAAAGCACTGGTTCTTTGTCTACTCATCTAAGATGGCTTGGTTCTGTGGCTTGAAAACTTCTAATCTCCTCTAGCATCAATAATGGTTTCATCTAAAATAATAAGAATGGTTTCATGTATAAATGTAAAGGAACAGAGTTATTTTCAAAGGAAGTCATTTAACCAATTTTCTCATAGACTGATCGGAATATACGGATTATTTCACCTTGATGAGTCTCAAATATTCAATTTCTTGAACTAGCACAAATTCAGAATATCAAGAATTAATTTTTCTCATTCTAATTAATCAAAATAAAGAAATGTTAATAATTAATTAAAAAAATCTTCTAGGCTAAGGGCTGTGCATGGGGTCATGTATGTGCACTGCCCATCCTGTGTCCCATACCCTCTCTGAGGGTAGCACACCCTGGACCATGCCTTGGGGATGGGTGGGCCAGGTATAGGCCTCATAGCCTGTCTGGCCTCGCTGGCTGGCCACAGAGAGTAGGGAACAGGTCAGGACCACCCCAATCCCTGGGCTGAGCAGGACCTAGCATCTGGCCCAGCAGCAATAAAGAGTGGGTGCACAGGGAAAAGAAAAAAGAAAAAAACAAAAAAAACAAAAACCTTCCAAAAAAACAAGTTGCAAAAAGCTACAATAACATTTGATACATTATTCACACTTGAAAATTTAATAAATACATAACTTTAACATGTCCTTTTTAAAAACCCTAAACAAGTAGAGTTGGATGCATTTAAATGTGATTCTTACAACATAGCTTCCATGGTTTAGTAATACATAAATAAGTTGCTTTTGAAGTTACTCTTTTCATAGTTATATATAGGTTAATACAATTTTTTAGAATAATTTTGTCTTTGGAAAATTTGGACAGTTTTTTTATTATTAATTATTTTAATTAACATATAATGTATTATTTGCCCCAGAGTACAGGTCTGTGAATTGTCAGGCTTACACACTTCACAGCACTTATCATATCACATACCGTCCCCAATGTCCATAACCCAACTACCCTCTCCACACCTCCCTTCCCCCCAGCAACTCTCGGTTTGTTTTGTGAGATTAAGAGTCTCTTATGGTTTGTCTCCCTCCCGATCCCATCCTGTTTCATATTCTCCTTACCTACCCCCCAAGCCCACCACTCTGCCTCTCAAATTCCTCATAAATTGTCTTTCTCTAATTGACTTATTTCACTCAGTATAATACCTTCTAGTTCCATCCATGTCATTGCAAATGGCAAAATTTCATTTCTTTTGATGACTGCATGGTATTCCATTGTATATGTATACCACATCTTCTTTATCCATTCATCTGTTGATGGACATCTAGGTTCTTTCCATAGTTTAGCTATTGTGGACATTGCGGCTATAAACATTCAGGGACACATGCCCCTTCGGATCACTACATTTGTATCTTTAGGGCAAATACCCAGTAGTGCAATTGCTGGATCGTAGGGTAGCTCTATTTTCACCTTTTTGAGGAAACTCCATGCTGTTTTCCAGAGTGGCTACCCCAACTTGTATTCCCACCAACAGTGTAGGAGGGTTCCCCTTTCTCTGCATCCTCGCCAGCATCTCTCATTTCCTGACATGTTAATTTTAGCCATTCTGACTGGTGTGAGGTGGTATCTCATTGTGGTCTTAATTTGTATTTCCCTGATGCCGAGTGATGTTGAGCAATTTTTCATGTGTCTGTTGGCCATTTGTATGTCTTCTTTGCAGAAATGTCTGTTCATGTGGACAGAATTTTACATTCAATTTTACATACAAACACACTCACGCATAATTTATTCTATTTAAGAGTTTCAGTTCCAGTAATGCTCAACAGTATATCCTAAACAATATCAGAGAATTCTGCTATTCTCCTTTTTCTGACTCTGGGCTCTGAGACCACTATGGCTATCATATACAGTGTTCTGTCCTTGTATACAATGATTCACATAGCCTTCAATCTAGTTAAAATATTTTAAATTACTTTAAAATATTTTTTTGGCTGCATATTTGGAGACTGTCATTCCACAAAGCTAGGTGCTACAAGTATCTGAAAACCGTTTAAGTTATTTCTTAGAGGAGATCCTATTTTTGGAATTCCAATACATCATCCATCATATATTAAAAATAAGCATACCACATATACATGCAGAGAAAATTAGTAGAATCCCCTGGAATGTATAAATGACTGGCACTGTCAATTTTACATACTGTATTACATAGAGAGAGAGAGAGAGTAAAAAAAATCCACTTAATGTCACTTACTGTGATTTTATTCTGAATTATGTACAATGTTACCTTAAGCACTCATTTTCTCTAATGTTTAGTTAAATCAAATGAAACCCAAATAAATAAAATTGGCAAGACATAAGGCACTCACTCTTGAGCAAACACTGGATAGCATCAAGTAACCTAAATCTGTGATCCGCAATAAGGGGGTAGTTGACATTCCAAGCACGTGCTAATGCGTAACAAAATTAGATTGAAAATATATTAACATTGGAGAAGTGTCAAATCTCTGAAATAAATTCATTCCAACTTGGTGGAATTTGCAACTCCAGCAGGGAAAAAGGAGCTCCTCCTGTGCTGCATTATGCCTAACAAAATAAAGAAGGTTCCTTTAGTAAACCTTGAGTTCCACAGAAATCAGAAATCAGGCCTCGGCTGGCAGGGTAATTGCATTCCTCTCCTGGCCATTGTGGAGATAGCAAGATATTGATGAAACATAGGTGGCAAAACAGACACCATGGAATGATTTTGCATATTTCTGGAAAGGGATGATTGGTTTAGAATTGGTGAATATTTATGAACCCTAGTTTCTCAGCATCATTTTAGAGATACTTTCAACAAAGATTTATCTAAATATAACAAAAATCAAAGTCATTTGTTTGAACAAAAATCTTGCTCAGGAGGCACCATACGGATGCTAGGTAGGGGAAACAAGCCATTAACATCTTACCTACCTTCTACCTTTCAAATCATGACAAAATCATGGAATGAAAAATGCTTAGTTAGATAAATACCCGAGATATAAAAATACTCTAAAATATATGCATCCATTTGAATATTTTAATAACTAGAAACAAGTTAGTAAAATGACATTTAGAGCACCCAAAACGACCCTTGACCACTAATTTCTAATCCAATTAATCCAATTAATTATGAGTTTGTTATTGGTTCCCAAAACTGACCTCTACTTTTCATACTGTCATGGCCTTTAGTTACCAAAAATCTCAATAATATCCACAGGAATTGATGCCAACATTCCCTCATTAAATTACATGATTTACACTGATAGCATAGAAAGCGATGTCCTAAGACCTACGCATATACACACAAACACATTCAAACTGTGATTGAAAATTTTAAAATATTAAAACCTCCACTGTACTGAGAGTGAAGCCCAAAGTCATTTGCATGTTATGTAAGGCAATCTGGGTTTTGGCATATCTTATAATCCAGCAATACCTGCCCCTTCCTGAATTGTAATTTTTGTTTTAGTCTAAGTGAATTATTTTCATTTCTCAACATATATAGCATTTCTCACGTTTGTTCGTTTTGCTTCCTCTGCCTTAAAAAATCTGTATTTCTTTCTTCTCATAGCTCTTTACTAAATTATGTGATAAATAAACATTAGGGAATCTTTTTTGGACTTTGTACTTAATTGCACTTATTATTTATTATAATCTCTTTACTTGTCTGATTTTTCTATTAGACCATGAGGCTCCTTATGGGAAGGAACTTAAATTATTGGTACTTAGTATAGTGCCTGGCACAAAATAGTCAAAATATAAATGTTTGCTAAAATCACGAATGGCAGGGTGCCTGAGTGGCTCAGTTGGTTAAGCATCTTCCTTTGGCTCAGGTCATGATTCCAGGGTCCTGGGATCAAGCCCTGCATTGGGCTGCTTGCTCAGTGGGGAGTCTCCTTCTCCCTCTCCCTCTGTTCCTCCCCCAACTAGTGCTCTCTAACTCCCTAATAAACAATAAAGATCTTAAAAAAAAATGACTGGATTGGAAAATGAGCTTCAATTCCCATAGTTTACAGAAGATCTGAAATCAGATTCTCCAGGTTCAATTCTCAGCTCTGTTATTAATAGCTGTATAGGCTTAAGCAAGTCACATAACTTCTTTAAAACTCAGCTTCTTCATCTATAAAATGGAATACTAAGAAATTCTAACTTTCTAAGCTGTTGAGAAAATTTAAAAAGATCATAGTTAATAAGTGCAACTTGGTAGTATTATCATTTGTTTTCAGGAATATTAATAATTTCAGGGAATATATTTTCTAACATGAATGGCAATTTCTTTTTAATTATCCAAAAGGTAAACTAGACATAGAAATCACATATATCAGGTTCATTTAATGAAGATAACTAAAAATAATCTCAATTATCAGCCTAATGACATAAATCCAAGAATGAAAGGCAAAACCTATTTCTGAAAGGCAAAACTGAACAAATTCACTTTCTACCAAGGTAACTATCATCTACTTCTTAAGAACTCTCCCTCACTTTATAATATATACCCACACACATGTACAAACACATTATCCAGTATTTTACACAGTGCTATAGAAATAATTGATTCTCGACATTAACACATTGGTAAATTTCTCTCTTTGCTCCATTTTTAAATGCCTTTGTAAAATTCAGTGGAAAAAAAAAAATTGACTGACCAACTGCTAAATGACCATAGCAGAACTTTCCTAATCACCTTAAATGAACTTTACCCATCCCCACAAAGGCCCTACTTGAAGACAGCTAATAATCAGTAACAAAAATTAATCAGCTAAAACTATGTTATATTTGGCCCTTAAGGATTTCCTACCCAATAAACTTTTGTTCTCATTGTCTTCTTTATGCTGACAAGACATTTTCTTCCTACCCTCTTCAATAAGTAGTAGAAATAGTTTAGGGGAGAGATGTTAGTCTCTTTGTGACACTAGAGACTTTGTGACCCAATTCTAATACTTGAGTTACTCATAAGTACAGATTTACTCATTCATTTATTCATCAAGGAATGTGGAGTAAATTACTGAGAAATCACTGCAACCATGAGGTTGTTTTGCTTTGAGGATATCATTTTCAGGTTTTCTTGCTACTATTCTTGACTGTAATATAGCAAGAACAAGCTTTCAAAAATGTAAATTCAGGTATACCACATCCCATTCAAATATTTCAGTGCATATACCATTGAGAATCAAACGCGAACTCTTAAGCTGACGCAGAAATTTCCCTTTTGTTTTCAACTCTGGTGAGCCCTTCTCTTTTATTACCCTTCTTTACAGAATGTTGTTCTTTTTTTCACCTAGCTAGTATCTTCATATATATTGTCCCCAAATACAATCACTTCTAGCAAAATTTCTAGAGCCTTAAAAATTTCATCGAGCTGTCCCTCTTTGAAGCTTCATCATATCACAAATCATGTAATTGCATTTTGTTTAATGTCTACAATATGCAATGTAAGTTTTTTTAACTTAAGTTTCTTAAGTGCAGAGATTATATCTCTGCATTTCATACCTAGTTCTGAGTACTGCATATTGCAAATAATAAGTGATCAGTGTCTGTATAACAATTTATAGTTTTTACAAAATATTCATATAGACATTAATTTTATTCATTAGCAAATTTCTAAGAGGAAATATAACAGATGTTTCTATCCCCAGTTTTTACCCTACAAAAACTAAAAGACCTATAACTTGCTCTTAAATTTCTGGACTTAAAATCTGATGCAACTGCCATTCAGTTTTATCATATAAAATCAATCCAAGGCTGGATTCCTAATTAATATTTTCCACTCCAGTATCATAGCTTTGACAGGTAAGTTACTTCAGACAAACATCCATTATTCAAGTATTAACTCATATGTATAATGTATATGCAAAGGAATCAGAAAAGAATCACCAAAGATATACAGATCTGTTCAAAATCTTGTATTATGGGAACAGCAGTATCTAGTTACTTATATCAAATAGTTTCCAATTGAAAACTGTGTTCTGCTGCTTGAATAAGTTAAATGTATTTTCAAGTGACTTGTGATATGCATCTCCAATATTAATCTGCTACTTTACTTACTTTTTCGCTTTTTACATTGTTTTGTTTTGATCAGCAACATTTTCTATCAAAGCTCAGTCATTATGCTGATTTTGAACTTCCTCATATAAGTAGCAGGCACTCTAATAAAAGGTCAACACCCATCCTAGTGATTTAATCAGTATAAAGAGAAGGAAATATATTCTTCAAAGATCCCACAGGCATGTCCTCCCGTTTCCTTTGTTTTTTCATATTCACTACAGACCTTGGCTTTGCATTCTTAAGCCTACTGGAGAAACACTAACCCTAGTCAACAAGCATTGACATGCCTACTGTGTATGTTGTATCTGTTGGGACTTTTAGACAGCTAGTCCACACACTGAATTATATTATCTGGACATTTTATTCATCTTTAAAATAAGTTGCTTTTAACAGATCAACTCTAAGGCTCTTTCCAGCTCTAATATTATGTTATGTTGGGCTGAGGCATAGATTTTCATATTGAGAAATAAATACTTAGGACTTAACTATTTGAAGAGTTAACCGTAAGGTTGGGCATGGTAAGCAAAATATAATCCTATTCTCAGGCTATATTCATAGAGATAAATTACTGAAGAAAGAAAAAGGCTACCCTCCTCTATAGTTTTATGGTCAGTGTTGGTTTCTATACTTAAAATAGTATTACCACTCCTTCCTTCTGCTTTGAGTTGATCGGCTCAGCACGTAGAGAGGACTGGGAAGCAGTCTTCTACTGGATGCCAAACAAATTTTACCAAAATCAAATGATTATTCAGTTCCCGAATTCCTGTCTGGATTTCCAGATTCCTTGCCCTGAAGCTTATATGACAACTGTGAGTTTGACAGCCCTAGACTCATCATTTTTCTTCAGCATGATACTGGCTTGCCATGTATCAATTTTGACCTCTGTTTCACATTTTCGGCATGCATTTTCTCTTCTTTCCTTCACTTTTTTTCTTTCAGTTTTTGCCAATCTATAGTGTTTCCTGTGCCAGTTTCCATAGTTATTTTTCATTAACCCAACAATGCCAGTTTCCATAGTTATTTTTCATTAACCCAATGCTGTTCAGTGCCTGTGTCCATGATGGGCATCTTTTGTCCTGAAAGTAGTTTCTTCCAAGACACTAGCAATACCAAATTCCTCATGTATTTCATCATTCTCCTCATGTCTTTGCTCACTGTGTTACACTAGATATGTTAGGGTCACAATCGTTATTTCTCAGTATCTCTGCGTTCTGATCCAAAAAAGAAAGCACCCATAGGGTCATCATAGAGAAAAGGATACCAAGGTGTTTGCTTTTACTAAATGAGATCCAGTAAATGCCTAAGAAAAGGATCTTGAGTAAGGTAGATTGCAGAAAAATGTGCTACTTTACATCCTAACGGAGCTTCCCTCTTCTTTCTACATATTTTGACTCACTTAAAAGAAACATGAACTTTTAGACAACTATTACGACACATACATCTATCTTCCTGTAGTACAAACGGTTGACTTCCAGAACGGTCTTTGGTATAGGGAAATGCAACAGAAAAGAAAGCCAGTTAGTGCTTTCTTAAAATAATATGCCTTTCTCTATTAAAGATGTCCAATGAAAGCCAGTTTTTCAGCAACCAAAAATAAGTATTGCCCAAACCAGCTTTAATATTACCTTCAGTTTGACTAAACTTTAGACAAGTTTCTTCCTGACCATAAGACCTTGACCTTCTTTTTCTTAAAAAAAAATTGACCTGATTATAAATTCTTTCTCTGGCCCTCTGAGATGCAAATTTTCTCCCAGACTTGCCTGTTTTACAACCTAGGATTGTCCTCCTCAAAAACCTGAGAATCGCCCCTTTGAAATGGGATCAAGAATGACATAATCCCTATCTCCCAGTCTCTGTGAGAGGATAGGCAGGAGCCTAACTTTGATAAACTTCAATCAGCAAACACAGATATCATAATCATATCAATCAATTTCCCCCTTAACATCCTGGAGAATTTTCCCACTAGCTCAGACCAGTGCCTAAAAATGTCCCTGCCTTATATGTCAATGAAGTTTAGTTCAATCTCCCTCCAATTTTGCAATAGTCTTTACTCCTATGTAATGAACCAATACAATTTCTCTTTGACAGTATTAACCCTTCTTTGAAAAGAACCCAATAAATGAATGGAAGGGAGCAACTGGAAGTATTCAATAAATACCCACTCCAATCCCTATGGGAGAAGGGAAGAACACATAAATGTTTGTAAAAGCAGGAGAAACAGAATGATCTGTCATCCCTCTGCCCCACTCTCAAAAACTCTGTTTATACTTTATTTTCCTGGAGTAGAATACAATGAATGCCCTGACATATATGAACAAAAGCATGGTGAGAAAACTAACAATCATGACTTTTATAAAATGTCTGAAATTGTACTGGGTTTGGGAAGGATATTTATCATGGTGCATGCTTGCAAACATCAGATATTTGAAAGGTTTGGAAAGAGACAGTCCCATGGAAAAGGGATTCAGATTTCTTTTATGTGGTTTCAAACAAAGTGCCAATATTAATATCTGTAAGTTAAAATGAAAAATGTTTCAGTTTAATGTAAAAAGAACTTTCTAAAACCTTCATGTGTTCAAAGATAGAATATGATCTGCAAACCTGGAAGGTAGTGAGTGTACTGTCAAGAGATATAAGTCGAAGTGGTTTTCAAAAGTCTTGACTGAAATGTTGAAGAGAAATTTCAAACACCACAGGGGTGTGTGGGAAGCCAAAGGTGTGACTTTTCTCCTGGTTTTGAATTTTTCCCTATTTTTTATTCAAAACATGGAGAATTTTTAATTTAATATATAGAGAATAAACTCATGTGAAATTGACAAGAAGAACACAGCATTGGGGCACCGGGCTGGCTCAGTCAGTGGAGCATGTGACTCTTAACCTTGGCTTTGGGAGTTCGAGCCCCACAATGCGCACAGAGATTACTTTACAAAATTTTTAAATTAAAAAAAAAATCTTTTGCAGCAAACAAAAATATTAAATGATTTACACACACACACACACACATACTTGTGGCAACTTCCCTTGCTAGAGAAGTTTTTCTGAAGACACTTATTAGGAATGAGAAGAAGATACAAAAATACTATTAACATAAACCCAGAGAGCCATATTACTATGCATCCTATTAGCAACCTGTAGTCCCTGGAAGGATGAGAGAAATATTTTGTTGTTGTTGCATCCTTTAGTCATTTAATAGCCTTTAAAGCTGAAAGTGCTGCATCTCAAAATTATTTTCTTCACTCTGCTTTCTTAACTGCATCTTTCACCTCCAAGGTAGATTAGGTGATCTATCACAAGAAACATAAAGCAGACCAATGACCTTAAATGGTGGGATCTTTGATTTTCAAAATAGATTAAAAATGGGATGATTTCAGATGGCCATGTTGAATGACTGCTCAGGGAAAACCAGTCTGTGACTATTAGTGTGAATGGTCTGCTATGCTGGGCTGCAAGATTGCCATATAGCGTATGCTTCACAGAAACCTTCTCTGAAATATATAATAGCTTTCGCAGCTGGGTAAAAAAATTACCATCTACTTCCGGTCACCAAATAGAAGAGGTCAGATACCATCATGATATGAAATGAAAGTCCAAGGCAAGGTTATAAATCCGAACTAAAGAAAATTCTAAAATTCTTAAGATTTCCCAAGATTCACAGGTATAAACTCGCCCCATGCATTCACAGACTTGCAATGAATGAACTGGATAAAACAGACTCACTAGCATTTCACACACCTGATAAAACATATATTACACATCCAATAATAGAATTTTTATTATTCAGTTATTCTGTATATGATGCTATGAGAATATAAAATTATAAAACATAAAACATAAGAAGTAGAGGATCTTAACATTACTAAGTTTATGTGGTTTTCTAGATGGACAAAACTATCACCATGAAACCACAGTGTGTAATTTTAGTGTAATATATGCATGTCCTAAAACCTTGTTCAGACGGTTTTCCATTTAAATATTATTCAACCGACCCAATAAAAAATTTGATATTTAAAAAATATAGGTGAGGAGCACCTGGATGGCTCAGTCAGTTAAGTGGCTGCCTTCGGCTGGGGTCATGATCCCAGGGTCCTGGGATCGAGCCCTGCATCAGGCTCCCTGCTCAGCAGGGAGTCTGCTTCTCCCTCTCCCTCTACTGCTCTGCCTACTCTCTCTCTGTCAAATAAATAAATAAAATCTTAAAATCTTAAAAAAATAAAATAAAAAATATAGGTGAGTAAAATGAGTTATTTTTGTCTTTGAGGATCTTGCCCTAGATGGTTTCTCATTTCTTTGCCACCAAAATGAAAGTGCATGAACCTCCCGCTTCCTGATTCATGACTGACATCATGAATCAAGACTTAGAAAGGAATTTTAAAATCTATAAAGTGCTTTTAAAATGAATAATCAATAATACATACCAGTAACATTAATACTTGGTAGTCTTGCCTGATTCTGTAGAATTTCAAGGTATGTGCCTCTTTTTGTGTGCTAAGCAGTTTATCCTTCTCAAAGTAAATGACCCAGATCACTGAGTATGTCAGCCTACACTTCCAACTGTCTCTAGCACTGGAATTTCTCCTTTAAATTTAGGTGACAATCTGATTTCACTTGGGGTTACAAATCTTGCTCTTCATATCCTTAAAGATAATTTCTTCTAATTACATTGTGTTATAAACCAAGGAAAAATTGAAGTTTTCAGCATCTCCATCTCTCTAACGTCATGAAATTGCTATTTTTTTAATATCCAGAGGCAGAAGTGAGGGAGAAAAAAATACATATGGCACATGGGTGGCTCAGTTGGTTAAGTGTCAGATCTTGGTTTCCACTCAGGTCCATGAGATCAAGCCCTCCACACTCACTGGGGAGTCTGCTTGAGCCTCTCTTCCTCCACCTCTGCCTCTCCCCACCTCCCACTCTTTCCTTCTAAAATAAACAAATCTTAAAATATATATATATGTACATATGTATGTACATATATATATATATATATATAATGTATATGGTGGACTACATAACCAATTTAAAGCCCATGATTTTTCTCAAAGTGTGTAATTTTCTCTTATTTAGCAATTAGGTCTTTCAACTTAGATAATCATTTTCATTGCATGATCTCGTAGCAACATTAAGTAACTCAGAATGGATTTTAAAACTGTATTTTCTTACAGTTTTGAATTAGAATTTCTAAGGATACTCAAGATTTTTTAATCCAGTATCCAGCATGGAAAACTATATCAATACATTTATAACAATAACAATTCATAACAATGTCCTTGCTAGGAGGTTATCATCTGTGATAAAT
The DNA here is from genome assembly GCA_004024625.1 of Mellivora capensis. Taxonomy (NCBI): domain Eukaryota; kingdom Metazoa; phylum Chordata; class Mammalia; order Carnivora; family Mustelidae; genus Mellivora; species Mellivora capensis. The sequence continues at coordinate 16,423 of PISX010003145.1, read as the reverse complement.
TAGGTTGGATTTAAGTTTGTACTAAATTGACAAGCATTGATACTTCTTTATAAAAGTTCTTGTATGTGTGCATTTTTGCCTCAGAAAGGATAATTCGAATGCCTTAAAACAAAACCCCTTTATTTATTTTTTTGATGATTTATTTATTTTAGAGAGAGAAAGAGAGCAGAGGGAGGGGCCAAGGCTCGATCTCATGACCCTGAGATCATGACTTGAGCTGAAATCACAAGTTGGACACTTAACCAACTAAGCCACTCAGACGCCCCCTGAAAAACCCTTTTATTTATGATAAAACTCTCTTGAGTTAATTATAATAGCATTTCAGATGCAGGAAGTGTGTGCACATTGCTCACTGACAGATCAGCTACTGAAGCTGGACTCTGAAATTACTCTAATGAGCAGAGAGGATATGTAAGATAAATGAGGGGATGCTGAAAGCTCCTACATTTTACTGAGAAAATCAAAGGGTGCCAAACCTGGGAAGACCGTGAAAGAAATGATTATTGCTTTTTGTATAGTGTTGAAGATTTAAAGATAATATAGACCTGTGCTGTCTGTTAAGTAGTCAGTAGCCATATGTGGTTATTTGAACTGGAATTAATGAAAATTAATTAAAATTTAAATTTCTGAACTGCACAAATAAAATTTTAAGTAGTCTCATGTGGCTAAGGCTGCCATATTGGATGGTGCTAACAGATAACAGTTCTAGTATTGCAGAAATCTCTATTGGATAACAGTGATAAAGGCACAATTGAATATTCTTTAAGCCAGGAATCTCTTCCCCGATATGCTCACTTACAATATAAATTTTCACACACTGTTTGAGCTCATATATGAATGTTCCAGGAGCCAAGAAAAGACCTACTCTAGTGAAAAAAAAAAAAAAAAGTTCTCTTTCTCTGTCTTCCCTTCTTCTGGTAAAAGGTCTATCTCTCACTCTCCTTCAAATGTGCTGATACTCCTTTTCCTACTGCCTACACCAAGTCCAGCTTTAGGAAAAAGATCTGCTTTCAGGCACTTAAAACACAGGGTAAATCTCTTCTTTTCTTGCTTCACTGAAACATAACTGTGTCCTTTATACACAGTATGCATAATATACATGCATATATACATATACGCCTACACAAACACACATACACACACACATGTATGTCATCACACTCTGTCAGGAGATCATCTGGGGGAAAGGGATTTTTTCCAATAGCTTTAATTAAAACAGATATTTGCCCATTTGCATAGCTGGGAAAAGTGCTAATTCTGTAGCTTTGAGAAGACTATAATGGAAATCCTTCTACCAATTAGTTCTGTTCTGCATAGCAACATCATTCACAGTGCACAGAAACAACAGCAACCTAAATGAGTTATTCATTCATATCATTTATTCATTCAGTAAATAAAAATTATCTACTCCATGGAAGACATTTGGTTATTCCAGGAGTGCAAAGAAGCTTAACAAAGCTTTTCTATACTTCAGGAGCTTACACTCTAGAAGAAAATATCCTCTTAAATATAACTGAAACCTAAAGTAAAGGTAGGTATATCTTTTCTTCTTTAGCTACATGAGGTGGGGGCATGAATTTGAATAAATGATTACAGCTATCACTTACTGATTGCTTAGTATGCTGCAGGTGCGGTGAGAAATATTTTACATACAGAAACTCAATATTCCCAACAATTCTCTGTATTCTGAGGTATCATCATCTCCGTTTTACAAATGAAGGAAATAAAGCATATGGTGTTTCAGTTAGTGTTTCAAAATTAATGTCTAGAATGTGGAGGACCATCATGCAAATCCTTTTATCTGATAAAACAAGACCATGGTATATTTAGAACCATAGTACAGAAAGTACAACATGTTACTGAAACCTGGAAGAAAGTGCAATTCCAATGGTATTAACAGGGAGGGCTTCACAGAATAGGTACTATGTGAAGGGCATCTTGAAAGTGGTAGTGATATTTTATGAATGGGGAATTGGGTTATACCAGCCAAGAGAGTACGTGTGCAGAATCATAGGGAGCTGAAGGAGTGACAACAGTTCCAGTTTACCTGAGCAGAGAGTATTAGAAAATGAGGGGGAGGTTGTAAAGCCAGGTTGGGGAAAGGTAACAGAGGGCCTTGTAAAGCTAACTAAGTAGTTAAGACTCTATTGTAAAATTAATTGTGAAAATATGAATGTCTTGCATATAGGGGAGTTACCTTTACAGAGTTTACCTTTCAAAGAGAGGAGGGAGCTGGATGGTGATCCCAGGAGGCTCCTGAGACTTCCCTGCTCCCACAAATGCACCGAATATACACACACACATGGGGCAATTCCCTCTGAGATAAATCCAGAAACCAGCTGAGAGACTCCTATGGACTGAGTGAAAGAGAAAATAACCACATCGAAACAGATAGGAAAGGCTGAGACACACTTTGACATAAACTTCACCGAACACAGTTTCACACAACTGGAAAACCTACAAGTTCTGTATTCTCCCTTAGGAGTAAAGGGTCTGGATTACACACCTAGCAGCCCAACTTTTAAAGCCACTCAAAGGGCAATCACCCTAAACACCTAGCTCTAAAAACCAAGAGGACAAGTCCTACAGGACTAAAGCAAACAAAGAAGCAGTTCTTAAATGGGGACATGAGCTCTCATTATAACTATCCCCCATGGATCAGCAAAAGGGAGCAGGGGAAAACACCCATCCCCAAGTCTTTCCATTGAAGGAGTCTGCATACTTGTTTCTAATAAACATGCGTTTAGGGACTGGTTATAATCCTCACTGGAACCCAGGGAAGCTAGTAGGCACTTCTCATACCTTTTCCCTCGAGCTCACTACAATAATAAAGCCAAGCTGACAGCATTTCCCTGGAAGAATCTTGCCCACACCTCCAGCACTTCAATTTTTATGGCTGCCACCCAAAGCATGGTCCCTGATTCACACAGCTACGACAGTTCATGAATTACATTCACAAGTCTCACAGGACTATAGCAAACTAAGAAGCAGTTTTTAAATGCCTAAGAATCCTACATCTAATCAGTATGGATCTAGTACTGAATCCAATCCTTCCCTCTGAGATATAAACAGATATTCATAAGTCCTCAACTACTGGAAGCCACTAAGAACAGATATGGCACCTTTTACCAAGTAAGGTGCTCCCATGCTGACTGATGCATTAGTCACAATAGCCAAGATATGAAAACAAACTAAGATGCCATCTACAGAACAATGAATAAAGTGAGATACACACACACACACACACACATATTATTCAGTCTTAAACTGAAGGAAATTCTGGCATTTTCAAAAACATGTTTTAATTTGGAGGACAATATTCTAACTGATATAAGCCATACAGGGAAAGACAAATACTACATAGTATTAATTATACATAAAATGCAATAAATACATAAAGTTTAACCAGTAACTCAGAGTAGAATGGTGATTTCCAGGCACTGAGAGGTGAAAGACATGGGGAGAAGCTGGTAAAAGGGTACAAACTTCCAGTTATAATATAAAGTCTGGGGTTCTAAAGTATAACATGATGTCTCTAGTTGATAATACTGTATTGCTTTGTATCACTGAAAACTGTTAAGAATTTAAGTGTCTGTTATTGAAAACTATTAGAAGAATTTAAATGTCCCCCCCCCCCAAAAAAAACATGTTTTAAATAACTTGATGGTTGGGACTCCTTTTGAAATGTATATCAAAGCATCATACAGTACTCTCTAAATACCTTTTTATTATATCTCAAACATGAAAAAAATAAAATTTACACTCATATCTTTATATTCTTCAGATCATTTGCTGTGGTGAGGAACTGCAAACCAGACCATGAATATTATTACTGACAGGACAGACACACTACCACCCAACCACAATTAACACGGTCAATGTCAGAGCTTAGACAGGACTATGACTTCCCTTATATGACTTTCTTCCACTCCAGAAGTAGGAAGTTATTCAAAGATCAATCAAAACTTATACTTGGGGTGCCTGGGTGGCTCAGTGGGTTAAGCCTCTGCCTTCGGCTCAGGTCTTGATCTCAGGGTTCTAGGATCAAGCCCAGCATCAGGCTCTCTGCTCAGCAGGGAGCCTGCTTCCCCCACTCTCTCTGCCTGCCTCTCTGTCTACTTGTGATCTCTGTCAAATAAATAAATAAAATCTTTACAAAAAAAAACTTATACTCAAGAAAAATCAAATTAAAACAACAGGGTATTATTTTTACTAGGCAGTTTATCAAAGTTAAACAAACAAAACAAAAATCCAGGATTAGTGAATTTGTGAGGGAAATAAGCACCTTTTTATGCCATCAGTGGAAATATAACCAATAAAATACTTTCTTAATGACAATCAAGTATATGCACATACACGATGAAGAAAGTGAAGTAATACCTCAGATTTAGGAAAACCTTTCCTAAAAATGTGTCCACAGAAATATTCTCATAAATTTGAAGAGATTTATACAAATGCCCGTTTCAACTACATACTCCATTTAGCTAACCACCGAGAACTGAAATACCCATCCATATGGAATATTTGACTCATAAATAAAAAGAATTTTAGCTCTGTATGCCCAGACATGAAAAGATACATGATACATTTTTTTTAAAGATTTTATTTATTCACTTGACAGATAGAGATCACAAGTAGTCAGAGAGGCAGGCAGAGAGAGAGAGGAGGAAGCAGGCTCCCTGCTGAGCAGAGAGCCCGACGGGGTCTCGATCCCAGAACCCTGGGATCAGGACCTGAGCCGAAGGCAGCAGCTTTAACCCACTGAGTCACCCAGGTGCCCCACATAATACATTTTTAAGAGGAAAAGAAAACAATGAAATCTAATGTTCATAATATAACCAAAATTTTGTTTGAAAAAAAAAAAAAGAAAAAACATTAATAATGTCAGTAAATTTACTAAAATTATTGAGTAAAAATTCATTTAAGCATGGTTATCTTCAAGTGAGGGTCATCCTTCAAGTGGACTTTAAAGAATTTTAAATTTTTCTACATTATATAATTCTATATTATTTGAATTTCATAGCTCTGATTTTACTTTTAATGTAATATTTATAAAAGAAAAGTAGCATTTATGGAAGCTATGGATTCCATTCTTACTCTATGTAGGATAACAATAAGTCCTGTCTTACCAAATTCATAGATCTGTAGTTAGGCTGAAATAAGATAACATATGAAAGTTCTTTGGGAAGTGTAAAATGCTCTGCTACTAACATACGTGGAGGCTCTTAGCTAGGAGTCAACAATGTGTGTGTTCTTGGGAATGGGTAAAGCTCACTGCCATATCACATCTAGCTTTTTATAATTGCAGAATATAAATCATTATTTCTGGATTGATACCACCTACTAAAAATAGTAGTGATTAAGAAAGATTATCAAATTGTGAAGAATCACTAAGATACAATAAAATGCTACCAAAAAATGACAGTTTAAAGCATGACATCAAGATGAATTACATTGAGAGCTTCCATGGAAGAGACTCTGAGAAAAATCTTACTTCCTTAGGTAAATTTGTAGCCATAGTTAAGTTGCATCAATTTCTTCAATGAAGTTTTTTTTCTTTTGTCTCCTTTTTTTTTTAATGGTTTCTTTTTTAAAGATTTATTTATTTATTTATTTGACAGACAGAGATCACAAGGAGGCAGAGAGGCAGGCAGAGAGAGAGAGGAGGAAGCAGGCTCCCTGCTGAGCAGAGAGCCCAATGTGGGGCTCCATCCCAGGACCTTGGGATCATGACCTGAGCCTAAGGCAGAGGCTTTAATCCACTGAGCCACCCAGGCGCTCCTTTTGTCTCCTTTCTTTATTCCTTTCTTCTTTCTTTCCTTCTTTCCTCCCTTCTTTTCCCTACCCTTCTTCCTATCTATAATTTGGTTATTTCTATTTCCTTTTTTGAAGTATAGTTGATACACAATGCTATATTAGTTTCAGGTATACAACATGGCGATTTGATAATTCTATGCACTACTCAGTGATCACCACACTAAGTGTAGTCACCATCCATCACCATACCATGTTATTATAATATTATTGTCTATATTCCCCACACTTCACTTTTCATCACCATGACTTATTTCATAAGAGGAAGTCTGTACCTCCTAAGCCCTCTCATCTATTTCACCCATCCCCCCCCACCCATCTCCTCTCACAATTACTAGGTTGTTCTCTGTATTTAAGCGTCTGTCTGCATACTTGAAACTAATAACACTGTATGCTTATTATTCTTCAATAAAAAAATCATAATTAAGAAAAAAGTCTTTTTAGGGGGCCCCTGATGGCTCAGTTGGTTAAGCACTTGCCTCCAGCTCAGGTCATGATCCCAGAGCCTGGGATACAGACCCATGTGGGCTCCCTGTTCAGTGGGGGTCTGCTTCTCCCTCTGCCCCTACACCCTGCCTGTGCCTGCTCTCTCTCTCTCAAATAAGCAAATAAAATCTTTAAAAAGTAAATAAAATAAAAATAAAAGACTTTTTTGATTGTTCATATATTTTGTTTTTTAGATTCCATATATAAGTGAAATAAAAACCATAATGAGCTATCACCTACCACCAATCAAAATGGCTAGTATCAGAAAGATAAGGAATAACGAGTGTTGAGGAAGATGGGGAGAAAAGGGAAAACTTTGCGCATCGTTGGTAATATAAATTGGTATAACCACTGTGAAAAACAGTATAAAGTTTCCTCAAAAAATTAAAAAAATAGAAATACCATATGATCCAGTAGTTCCAATACTGGGAATCTACTGAAAGAAAATGAAAACACACTAATTTGAATAATTTGAAAAATGTATGCACTCCTGTATTTACTGCAGCATTATTTACAAGAGCCAAGAAACGGAAGCAACTCAAGAGTCCATCCATAGATAACTAGATAAAGATGTGGCATACACACACACAAACACACATACAGTAGAATATTACTCAGTCATTAAAAAATAAATTTTAGGGACGCCTGGGTGGCTCAGTTGGTTAAGCGGCTGCCTTTGGCTCAGGTCATGATCCCAGTGTCCTGGGATCTAGTCCCACATTGGGCTCCTTGCTCAGCAGGGAGCCTGCTTCTCCCTCTGCCTCTGCCTGCCACTCTGTCTGCCTGTGCTCGCTCTCTCTCTCTCCCTCTCTCTCTGACAAATAAGTAAATTTAAAAAAATAAATAAATAAATTTTACCATTTGTGACAACATGATGGACCTAGCAACATATTATGCTAAGTGAAATAAGTCAGACAAGGACAGATCTGACTGAAGTTCTTCATAGCCACTTTTTAATCCAGGATCCAATTAATATTTAATTATTTCATTTAGTTATCGTATCTCTTTTGTATTTATTAATCTAGGAGATTTCCCCTATTTTTAGTTATTATCTCTTTTTAGGTTTTCCCAGTTTTTTATTACACTGACATTTTCAAAGAGATCAAGTCAGTTGGTGTATAGAAGTCCCTCAATTTGAATATCTCTGTTTTCCTTCATTCAGGCTGAACACTTTGATAATGATATTACATAGATAATGATATTTTCTTCTCAGTTGACTTATATCAGGATGCATATGACATCATTTTTGTTCATTATAGATGATGTTGAATTGAATAATTTATTAAGATGATGTCCATATGCTTTCTCCAATGTGAAGAGAAATTTATTACTATGTAATTAATAAATGTTCTGTAAAACATTTTTATAATGAGGTATCAACATGAGAACATGAATCAATGCATGTCTCTTATAATTAATAAATAAGTAAATATACATACATATACTTACAGCAATAGATGAAATAAATTAATATAGAGAATATTTAGAAAGACTGCCCAGGATCTTGCTATGGAAGAGTTTTAAACCTTACTTTAAGCATTTTTTTTAAATCTTTGGTAAAACGGTAGGTTGAGGCATTAAGAATATAGCAGTTATAGTATGGCATAGGGTAATAAAAATATTTTATAATATGTGACATTAGGCAATAAAGTAAGTATGTGATCATTGCTGCTGATATGAGAAATCACGTCAAGGGCTTGCGAATAAATTTTAGGACTTACTATGAGTAAACAGGCAGAAATAGATATATAATTTGAAATCTGGATAATCATTAAAAAATAAATAATTTTAAATCCATAGGAAGGGGATTTAAGAGGAAAATGCTTTTACTGCTCAGTTTTAGTTAAGTTGAATAACAGATACCATATGCCATGTATGTTGAAGATGTAAAGTGTAAGTGGTTGCTCATAACTAGAACAATAGAAGTATAGAGCCATAAAAATAAATTTAAGTGTAACTCAAATGAAAATGAACTTTCGAACCATGGATGTTTGAAGCAAGAATGACAAAAAGCAGCATGGAGATTCCAGCACTGGTCCCTGGGCACTAATTCTCAGAGAGGCACTGTTTGGAAAGAATAGGAACATACGGAAGCAAATGAGAAAAAGAAGGAAAACTTAGAGAAAGGAAATATCCAACCACACTGTAGTACTATATAGTAATGTAACAAAGGAAGCTGGGAATTTCAACAACTATGGGGCTGACTGATCAGTGTATCAAATGAAGAAAAGAATTAAGGAAGAATAATTACGGAGCTAATTTAGGCAAAAAGGAGATATTGTTGAGTTCTGAAAACCCACTTCAATAGTGGGAGCAATGGGAAGAAAAGCCAGACTCAGACATAATAAGGAGGTAATTGGTAGTACAAAAAACAGGGTGAGCGGTGGGAACAGTACATACCCTGGAAAGAATCTTTCAATTTCTAGCATCATTAATATTAAAATTGTATGACTAGAAATTGAAATTGCTCAAGATATAAATATATCTTGTTATTTCATAAGGCTTTATGAATCTAGTCTATTAAAAAAACATACAGAAAAACTGGTATATCAATGTACCCTTGGTATATATATATATATATATACACATATATATACATATATGTATATATATATTCAAGGGTCAGTCATATTGCCCTTCATGCCCTCACTCAAAACTTTTTAAGCTGATTCTCCCTCTTCACTGTCCAGTGAAACCCAAATCTCATTTGTTATTCTGTCTTAAGCATCTATGGTAGTTATCATACATGACTATTAAGGCTTTCCCATAAAATTTACAGCTTGCAATTTTAGGGTACAAAATGGGATTCCAAGAAGGAAATACAAATTATTAATCCATGCTTATAGAACATGAAGTCTAGCTGGCAATCTTCATCTGGGTATGAATTAGGTATCTTCAAGTTTAGCATATGATATAGGAACAACGATGAGGCTCTACAATTCCCAAAAGCTTTCTGCAAATTTTATCTCCACAGTTCTAAAATTTTAACAACCACTTTCTGTTCTATTTTTTAATAAAATTTTATTACCAATTTCTCCACTTCTCTTTTTTGAAAAATTCTGAACTTGATTTGAAACAAGCAATGTTTTCAAAATGAAAGCCTGTGAATATTGTCTGATTATAAAATGGAAGGCTGTTGTCAGGTTTCTTCTCCATATCCAGGGCCATAATACTTAACTCCTTAAAAATAAAAAATCTTTGCTAAATGAAGAAACCTGTATTGACGTTGTACAAAGAATTACTAAAAATGCAGCTGAAACAGCGAAAATACTCCAAGTAGGCCTAATTAATTTAATTAGAAAGAAGAGGAGCAGGGCTTTTTTCTCTATATGAGAAAAATGAAAGAAAGAAAGAAAAAGATTCACAGCATAGGTCTCTGATCCCATGTCACTTTCAGCCTTGTACTTACTGAACATCTCTTTTACACTGGTGAGAGAGTAGGAATGTAGAAATGCAGGACACATTCTGGGCTTGGAATCTGCATTCTATGTGCTTAGAATTTAGTTCTGATAAGTAGCATGAACCAAGAAGCAAACATAGCTTTATGGAATATTGTGCTGCTTGGTCTTTTGAGAATACCATTTTTCAGGGGTGTTAGAGGCAACATGCCATCCTGGATTTATACGTTCCAAGGAGTGGTGACTACAGACTCTGGGGCACAACTGTGATGGCACTGGAGTTTGTCAGCACTGATGATGGCCAAAGAAGGACAGACACCTGTTAGTCATGGAGGCATTGACAATCCTGTACCTTCATTATACCCACATCACATATAGGAAGGTATTTTCATGACAGTACATGTGAAAGGGAGAGACCCAATTATAAAAGATTAAAGAATGAATAAGAAGAAAATAACTTTTTTGGAATCATCTAATCCTAAAATTAGCTGATAATTAAAACTACCATGAGTTTTCATTATTAATATGTTCAGTCACCAATGATCATGAATATTCCTCCTTGTCTTAAACATATTTGATTAAATTGCCTAGAAATTCCTTCCTGTTACCTAAGGATCTACAATATATGGTATAAGCAGAGAGTAGAAGCCATTAGTTGAAAGGGTATTAGTTGAAAATATATTGATTAAAACTATGAATATTTCTCAAGTAAATATTCCAGGTGACCTTTTTTTTTTAAGATATCCATTACTTTGCTATTCCATCAGGTATTTCATTTTAAATATATTTTTGCCTTTTCTTATTTTTTCACAATCTGTACTCGTTCATTTTCATTTTTTTGACAAACATTTGTCAGCACTTATTATTTACCAAGTACACTATAGATTGACCCTTGTCTTTACAGACAATAGGTAGAGATTACAAACATTAATTTATCAGTCACATAAATGTAAAGGTACAACTATGACAATTTCTCCCATCCAAGTACTAACTAGACCCAATCCTGCTTAGCTTCTGAGATCAAACGAGATCGGGAGTGTTCAGGGTGGTATAGCCATAGACAATTTCTGTGAAGATGAAGTTCACTGAAAACGTATGCCTATTAAGAGTGGTCATATAAATATTCCTTCAAATTAGAAGAACAGTATTTAATTAATAAAATGTACTTACACATTTAGAAAACATGACGGAAATACCTTGTAAAAAAAGGAAGCTCGTTGAATAATTATGATACCAATGAAAAACACTCCAGAATAGAGAGGGAAAAAAATTCAGAGATGAGCTGACAATATAGGTAAGATGATCTTAGAATACCATATATAATTTATACATTTCTACTCAGTATGTTATTATGTTATTTTGCTCTTTAAAATATTTACTTCAAAGTTAGGATGGTATTTTGTCCACTTAATATCTGTCATCTATCCCATTAAGTACATATGTATATACACACATTATATACACATAAACATACCACAACCACACACACACACACACAAACACACAGACCCCTAACCTTTTAAGCAACGTTTACAGAATCTAATAGCACTCCATTTCTCTGCATTGTCAAAATGTAGTGGCATGTGTCATATTCAGAAATAAAGCTACAAAGAATAGAATCTGACACCTTTATTTGGAATCAGCTTAAGTTTTTGCTTTAATAATACAATGGTGTGAAGACCTATTAGTAGTAGAAGTGAATTTGCCAATAAAATTGGGCATATTATTATAGTATAAACTGAAGCCACTACAGATTCCAAAGTTATTTCCTCTATACTCTATTTACAACCAAACATACATACTATTGCCACCATAATGTTTGTGAGAGCTTGAAAGTAAGTTTGAACTTTAAGATCTCTTTCAGTAGCTCAATGCCTTCTCTTCTGTTTTCACATCAAGCAAACTTACCTAATGCAAATTATTGGAAGATATACTGGATCGTAATAGCTTGTGTTTCCAGGCAAATTTGAACACTTAAATAATTCTAATCACTTAATAAATTTTCAATAGTTCATCTTTCTTCCTGTAAATACGTGTGTGTTATTCTATATGCATGTTTAATATTTCAGTTATAGCCATTTTGATTTCTTCCACTATCTCTATATCCCACAATTCTCCAAAACCTATCTGATGTTAGCAAGACCTTGGAGACCTTCCCGAAGACTATAGTGGGAGATAATTTGCTTCACTTTTAAACCTGATTCCATTTTAATTTCTCTCAGGGTACTTACTTTACTGCATTTTGTAATCTTTGTGTTTACTGTTCAAACCTCATTAAAAGACAATTGTTTTAATTGTCAACTCTAATATCAAACATCCCAATAGTGTTTTGTACTGAGTGTTGAATACATATTAACTGACATTATTAATGGTAATCTAAAAGCAAGTACAGAATACTCTGTATTAAGTCAGAATACTCTCTATTAAGCCACCTCTTATTTCACAGAACAAAATTATAATGTGACATTATGAGATTAATATGTAATAGTATCCTTAGAATATGGGATTTAATGCAAACTGAAAGTATGAATACTAAATACTAATAAATAATAATAAATACTAAAGAATAAAGAACTTCTAAGAACAGTTAAATAATTTGAATGCATGCAAAACCAGCCCACTAGATGGTCTCAATGAACCTTGCCTTCTAGCCCAGTGTGTTAACTCACTCTCATAGAACAAATATGTAATAAATAAGATACTGCAGATGACAACTCCTAAGGCGAAATCATAAAGAGACATTATGGACTGTGCTTTGCTCTCTTTTGAGCTGTTCCCTCTGGAAGGAGCTAACCACTATACTGTTGGAATACTGAAGCAGCCCTCCAGAGATTTCCATAAGGGGTGCCACTGAGCCTTCCATGGAGAACTAGCAAACAACTGAAGCCCTTCTGCCTACAGACATGTGAGTGCATCATTTTGGAAGGAGAGTCTCTGGCTTCACGCAAGACTTTAGATGACTGTAGCCCCTGTCAACATCCTGACCATGACTCGTAACAGATCCTGAGACAGATCTCTCATCCAGTTAAGCCACTTCCATATTCCTGACTCTCAAAAACTGTGTGGGATGATAAATATTTGTTGCTTTAAGAAGCTAAATCTTGGGGTAAATTGTTATACTGCCACAGATTAACTACTGCAATAATGAATCAATAAATATAGCTAAATACTGAGTATTTTGTGATAGGCTAAGTGCTAAGCTAAGTACTTCCTTTACCTTCTATCATTAGTCCTTTATAAGAATCCTATCTGGTATTAATATTTCACAGATGAAAGTTCTAGATACTTATAACTGTGCCTGAAAACACTGTTAAATGATGACTAAAATCAACAACACAACAAATGACATATGTTAATGAGGATGTGGGGAAGGGGGTACAGTCTTGGTGGGAATCCAAACTGGTGCAGCCACTGTGCTAAACAGTACAGGGGTGCCTAAAAAAGTTAAAAATAGAACTACGCTATGACCCAGCAATGGCACTACTGGGCATGTGCCCAGAAGAAATATAAAAATACTCATTCAAAGGGATACATGCACCCCTGTGTTTATAGCAGCATTATTTATAATAGCCAAATTATGGAAGCAACCCAAGTGTCCACCAATTAATGAATGGATGAAGAAGATATGGTATATACATAGACAATGGAATATTATTCAGCCACAAAAAAGAGTGAAATCTTGTCATTTACAATGACATAGATAGAGGTAGAGAGTATAATACTGACTGAAACAAGTCACTCACAGAAAGACAAATACCATATGATTTCACTCATATATGGAATTTAAGAAACAAATGAGCAAAGGGAAAAAAAAGAGAGAAACCAAGAAATGACTCAACTACAGAGAACTGATTACCAGAGGGGAGATGGGTAGGGGGATGGTTGAAATAGGCAATGGGGATTAAGGGGTATACTTGTGGTGATGAGCACCATGTAATAAAAAAAACAAAACCCAGGCAAACCCAAACAAATAAAAACAAAAAGACTGTGGCTTCTGTATTTAGGTATGTCTCTCGCCCACACACTCACTTTGGGGGATGCAACTGCCATGTTGTAATTAGCCAGAGTGAAGCCTTCATAGCAGGGGACTGATAGTTCTCTCCAGCAGCCAGTGCACACCTGAGAACTGAAAAAAGCCACATCTACAAGTTTGAAACTACTGGATCTTTTGAGGCTTATCAATTATTATTTGAGTGAACTTAAAATGCAACTTCCCCCCAGTCTAGCTTTGCAATGACTATAACCTAAGATAACATCCTGAATGCAGCCTTGTTAGAGATACTGAGTGAAAGGACCCAAAGAAGTCACACTTTGATTCTTAATTCACAGACATGTAAGATAACAGATGTTTTAAATTTAGGAATAATTTGTTAAAATGTAGATGATAATTCTCTCTCTCTCTCTCTCTCTCTATATATATATATATAAATATTTATCTACACTGAAGTAACTTGTATTCTTTGTTAAGGATGGTCATATTAGTGTCTTTTTTGTTTACTGTTTCACCATCACACAAAGACAAACATGAAAAAACAGTTAACATTTAAAAAAACATTAGATAAAAAAGACACCATGGATGTCTTTTAAGAGAAAGTGAAGCCTGAACTAACATTAACTTGTTTGTTCAACAAACAGCTGAAAGACTTTAATATGTTCATCACATTAGGTCTTTGATGGAGACAGATGGAAAATGTAGTTCATACTCTACTACAGAGAAACTACTACCATTCAAACTCAGAACAAACTTAGTGCTAAAAAGAAGCACAAGCATGTACTCTCAAGACACTAAGAATCTCTCAGAGTTGATGTAAAAAATATACAAATTGGTATGTTATAAAGATACATTACCTTTGAAAAAAAGGCATAAGGAAACATACAGATGAAGTGAGCCTATAATCAAGGGAAAGAGAAATTAGAGTTGCTTGATAAAATCAGGTCAGGGAAGAATGGTGAGAGGTAGCTGATGTTAGAGGAGTGTTCCTTTCTCCTATATGCTGACTTCATTTTATTGACCCTAGAAGACAACTATCAGGAGAATAGTAAATAAAAACAGCATGGCTGAGGCTGTATTTTTAGCTCTGAATAGTGTAAGTCCAAATTGAAGAGGTTTTTGGGTTTTTTGTCTGTTTGGTTGTTTTTATTTTATTGTTTTTTGGGGGTTTTTTTGTTTGTTTTTTTGGTGATAGAAAATATTTTGCTAAAGATTGTTGTATGTAAAGAAAAGCTTCACCATCCTTGTATTTGAAAGAGCTGCCAGGAACTTCAGTGTGTGTGTGTGATCAAAGGAATTTTAGAGAAAAGAAGTGAAAATTTTTTTAAAAATGCAGCAACGTATTTTTCTTATATCTAACAAATTTATACATTAACTTGTAACATAAACAAGCAAAATAAAACCCATACAAAGACATTACCATTTTTTTTACTGCTTCCATGTCATTCCTTTATATTAATACTCTTGTTTTCCTAGGTGAGATTTTGATAAAGAATAAAATCACATCATCAAAATAATAATGAAACAAATGCTCAATCAAAAATAAAGTTACATTTGGTAACTATTGCTGGAGAAAAGCAATGCCATCAACACAACCATTTGCTGGATAATTTTAAGAGCTCAAATACTGGCAAAGGACAAAAAAAAAAAAAGTAGAAGTGGTAAATCCAGACCCTCTAAATATACCACATCACTTCTTTTTTTTTTTTCTCTCTTTTTGGCACTAAGCTTGTTGTATTTCATTTATTTTAAAAATTTTAATTCTAGGATAGTTAACATACAGTGTTGTATTAGGTTCAGACATACAATACAGTGATGCAACAATTCCATACATTACTCAGTGCTCTTAGTCTTTTTTTTTATGATTCATTATTTTTTTTGGAATATTCATTTTTTTATAAATTTTTTTATTTTTTATAAACATATAAAATATTTTTATCCCCAGGGGTACATGTCTGTGAATCGCCAGGTTTACACACTTCACAGCACTAACCATAGCACATACCCTCCCCAATGTCCATTAACCCACCCCCCTTTCCAAACCACCCTCCCCCCAGGAACCCTCAGTTTGTTTTGTGAGATTAAGAGTCACTTATGGTTTGTCTCCCTCCCAGTCCCATCTTATTTCTTTTCTTCTTTTCCTACCCCCCTAACCCCCCATGGTGCATCTCCACTTCCTCATATCAGGGATATCATATGATAGTTGTCTTTCACTGATTGACTTATTTCACTAAGCATGATACCCTCTAATTCCATCCATGTCATTGCAAATGGCAAGATTTCATTTCTTTTGATGGCTGCATAGTATTCCATTGTGTATATATACCACTCTTCTTTATCCATTCATCCGTCAATGGACATCTAGGTTCTTTCCATAGCTTGGCTATTGTAGACATTGCTGCTATAAACATTCGGGTGCACGTGCCCCTTCGGATCACTACGTTTGTATCTCTAAGGTAAATACCCAGTAGTGCAATTGCTGGGTCATAGGGTAGTTCTATTTTCAACTTTTTGAGGAACCTCCACGCTGTTTTCCAGAGCGGTTGCACCAGCTTGCATTCCCACCAACAGTGTAGGAGGGTTCCCCTTTCTCCGCATCCTCACCAGCATCTGTAATTTCCTGACTTGTTAATTTTAGCCATTCTGACTGGTGTGAGGTGATATCTCATTGTGGCTTTAATTTGTATTTCCCTGATGCCGAGTGATGTGGAGCACTTTTTCATGTGTCTGTTGG